>WBMY01013882.1:154412-167618 GCA_013397315.1 Donacobius atricapilla
TGTTTTTGTGTTGACTTAGAGGCTTGTTCAGAAATGCCAGACACATGTGCAGCTCTATGGTACGGCTTTTCCATCTCACCCATATTCTTGTATTTTTCCCCCAAAGATGGTTGTCCAGATTTACCTCTCAGGGAAATATTTAACAAAATCCAAAGGCTTTTACAAGATCTTCAGATTTTGAGGATAAGAGTGCTCAACTTTTATGAAATTACATACAGATCTCCCACATTTACTGCCCATTTTAAGTTGGTGCCACACTCATCATGTAGAAGTTTTGAGTGGCAAGGCACAGCTGACTCCCCTACTTTCCTGATATTGTTTTAAAAGGCAATAGTGACCACTCCACAATACATGTTTTAGACTTTGGATGTGGGATGTGGTTAACGGAAGCTGCTCTGGGGCCATGCTTGTTGCAGTGTAGAGGGTGCCACATTTGGAGTGTGTAATGCTCTGAGCACTGCTGACTTCAGAGTGACCTTCGCCTTTCTGAATGGTGATATTCCCCAGGCAGTCAGCACTACACTGCCAGGGCCATAGGCCAAAAAATTAGGTTTGATGAAGTGCTTCTTTCCTGCTAATGATCTGGGGTTTTGTTTGTTTTATTAGCAGGAGTCAGTTCTCCACTGCTAGCTGTAGAGGTGAGAAAGCAGGCTCTATGGTGTCCTTTCTCCTCTGATCTTTTCCCCCAAGAATTCATGGATTTTGCTTTTTTAACTATGGCATAAGATTATAACCAATTTGAACTTTGTAGTGTGTAATGGATAGTGTGTTCATAACAAAGAGAGCCCTGCAACAAAAATGATATAAAAGTGGAGATTAGGAAAGCTCTTAAAAATAAAGTATGTGCTCATGCTTCTCTTGAAGAGATCTGTATGGGATGAATGAGTATTAAAATTGTTTTATACGTGGCATAGAGAACAGATGGGAAGATTTATTGGAGATGAGTGTAAATGAACAGCTGTAAAACCCATGTCTTAAGACATTCTATCTATCAACCTCTTTCTTACTGTTTATTTTATGAACTTCAATATGAAGAAAAAGACTTCCTTATTTCTCCCCAGACATGTACCAAGTTTTGTCTAACCTGCAAATGGTGACTAGTGCGAAGTTAATAACTCTGAAGAATAAATGGTGTTTCCTTCGCCTTAACCTAGATTAACCATGTTCTGTTGTTTTTCAGCCACCTTTTATTTAAACATCACTTCTTATTGTTTAACTTAATGGCTGCTTCCATTGTTCTTTGCAGCAGTAAGTGTGCTATTGGCACAAACCAGAGATTCAAATGCTTTCTTGGCGCTGACAAGTTTTTTAGAACATACAATGACAAGATAGACCAAATACTGGGTAATTGTAATAAATTTAGCATGCACAGATATGTATCATGAGATATAGGTGGCTTAGAAAAAGAAAGGTGATTGGTTTTTTGTTTTTTTTCTTTTTATTTCAAAACCACTCATTTCTCCTGAAAATCACTATCTTCCTTTATCAGTGCAAACCAAATACCTTAATAATACTTAGCTGTGCATTTCAAAATGCTGGAAATTTGGCCTCTGAAGTAGAATGCCTTATAGAATGCTTCTGACACTGCATTGTTCTGAGACAGGCACATATTTTTAAACTATTTTTAATTTTCCTACTAAAGTAATGAGATGATAACCTGCGTCTCCCCTAGACTAGGTGCTTAGATAACTGTATGAAATCGCAGTTTCATTCCTCCGTGGAAAGAAACTTATTGTGGGAAAAAGACAAATGCAATTCACAGTAATAAGAAGAATGTGATTTGTCATGTATATAATTTTATGTGTCGTTAGCATAACATCAGTCTTTTCCTCCTGACCCAAGCTATCACTGAGTTGCTGGTTATTTATTAAACACAGATGTCCAAGAGGTGATTTAAAGACATAGCTTATTTCTCTATATGATCTTGCAATAGATCTTTACAGGTATCATCAATGATATATCTGGTAGGAGGCAGCACCTTTTTGTATTACAGAACCTAAGTCAAAAGAGCACTGCTGATGCTCTATTTTGCTTTTGGGGAAAATAGAGCAGATGGTTTGGATTTAGTTTGGTTTTGTTTTAAATTTGCATTTTTGAAATTCTTGCAATTGTATTGTTAAGTGCAGGTCAGCGTCAAAGGCAAACTGAAAACCCTAAGTTAGAGCAACCTTAGGGCATTCCTTTGGCAAATGAATTGCATCTGACAGAATATATATTGTAGTACATTACCATGTTTTGTTATTTTGCAGGCAATACCTGTATCTTTGAGGAAATTATTTATTTGCTGTTATTGGTGGTTTGTTCATTTACCTGTGTTCTGATCTGAAAAAAGGAAAGGAAAAAGAAACTGTATTGGAAAAACAGCCTTGCTGGTAACAGAAGTGGGCCTCAGGGCTGGGGAAAACAATGAGAATTCAGTGTGTTGATCATGTATTTTTTTCTACAGCAGGTGGAGGGTTCAGAGCTCATGTTGCCTCTGAAGAAGTTTTATCTAATGGTATAACTACTGCCCTGCCTTAACCACTCACCCACTTGGGGTGATTTTACTGTCCCTGTCAGGTACAATTTCATCAGTGCAGCTCAAAGAACAATTACTGCTGAGTTACTGTGTTTTGCAGTATTCCATTACCATTCCACTATCATCCATATTGTGATTTACATGAACAGCCATAAATAGCTGTGATCTTGGATGACATCCTTTAAGGTGAGTGTGCAAAAACAGGCTTAAAGTTGTGTCTGTGCAATGATATTAAAACTGCTATGAAGTCCTACTCTTAAGGGAATAATAGATTGGTGCAAAATATTTTCCTGTATGAGGAAGAATAAAGATAGCAGGGAATTTGTACTACAAACTATGCTGACAAATTAATCAAAAAATTTCCTCAGGAATTAATCCTGCTTTATCACCTCTTAACTGCTTAATGCAACCAGTCTAGTCTGAAGTCAGCAGTAATACCAGTGACACTTATTGCATAACCAGCTGGTGTAAACTCTTCACCCTCTCACATTGCTGTAAAACAGCTCTAGCTGATATAGATCACTGAGGAAAAGGCATGTCTCCTCTCTCAGCCTGTGTTTGGTGACCTTCAGGGCATAATCTGGGGCCTTTCTAGTTACGTAGACTTCTGCCCAAGGGAGAAGGTTGAAGTTTGCAGGGTTTGTAACATTAGGGGATGAGCACCTCTTTTGGGATTAATCAGATGTTAATTTGGGGGGTTGTTGTTGTTGTGGTTTTTGTAATTTGTGCTGCAAGCTTTTATCAGATTACTAATTAGAGTGCTTCTCTTGCTACCAGGCACAATCACAAAATCACATTTAACTAAAAGTTATGGCAATCAAATGTTTGAGTGGAAAACACCCAGATTTTAGAACTCCATCAATTTCTTTCTCCAGGAGTAGTTTGAAGTAATTTATATTATTAGTTACTTATGGATTTTTAAAATCATGTGAAATAATTTGAATGCATCATGGTGTCTTACAGCTATTTTTTCCATATATTTTTATTTAAATATTCCTGGTTTTCTGCTTTATTCCTAATATTGATTGTACTTATTTACTACACTTTGTTTTCATTTAGAATGTTTCTGGGTAGAAGCATATCCTGTTTGAAGTCTTAATCTTGGCTGGATTTTTAAATGCTGCAGTGATATAAATATTATTAAATATTCTGCAAAGTTTGAGTTAAGAAGTGGTTAGTGTTTCCCCTCTATACTGCAGATCCTGGAAAGCTGTTAGATTTTCCAGTTCTGAGTGAGTTTTTTGGAAGCAGACAAAGCAATGCTAGTTTCTCTCCAGAAGTCTCAGGCAGAGTACCAGAGTCTCCTCTCAAAATCTGTAGCAAAATTCCTTGGAAATTTAATCAGAGAATGATCCTGGGACTACTTTGCAGAGGAATATTGCCACTGGTTTTTGTGCGCAATTTCTGAAATAAGATCACTACTTGCTGCTGCTGCTGCAAGCCCTACTCTGCACATTATAATGAAGTGATTTTGTAACCTTTTGACTGTCTCATTGACAGCCTCTACCGGAGCCATTTCCCGTTTGTGTTTGTGTGTCAGCACACCTACATGTACATGGGTCTGTGTGCACACTGCCAGTTTGAAAGGTGCTGTGTGCATCATACAGGAGATAAAACAGAAACAGTGCAGTTCTCTAGAATGGTAATTTTCATGCTTCCTACACCATTTCACCTGTCTTCTGCCTAGTAACCCTTTTCCATAAGACTCCCTTAAGTATGTAAATTTTCTGAACAGCACGTTCCTCATAGGATTTTTCCAGATTAGTTATGCAGAGGAAAATGTATGTGTTTTCTTCTTAAATCTCCTTCCAAGCAACAAACAAATCACTCCTGCCTGAGGCTGAGAACATGATTGTACTGAGCTATTGACATATTTTACTGTACCTAATGTATCACATTAATAATTCCCTATTCTGTAGTGAGATGATTTCTTGCTTTAAAGTGAGGTAATCATGATTTGATTCTATCATAGGAATGGCCCATTTCGTAGCTATTCCTTATTACATGACATTTCATTGGGAGAGAATTTCTTATTCAAGTGGAAGGCCAACAGCTGTAATTACAGTACTAAAATTTGTTGCATAAGTGAGAAATTGTGCAGTAAGTTGGGGTGAGAATTTATTACTTTCTTCATTTAAAGTTGCCTATAAAATTTAAGTCTTATAAGAAAAGGAATAGAAATATTTCTGCACCTATTCCTTAACTATTTCTTACAATAAATTTGCAAATGTATCAGTATATTATTTGCAAATATCAATCTTTAAAGTCAGTATTTTCAAATAGATTAGTATTGAAATTACTTACTGAATTCTTTTGATAACTTCCTGTGTCCATTTTGCACTTGCAAGAAACACCAAAAGGCTATTTAGAATGTAGTATAGTGCTTATATATTTAGTGTTTAAAAAACCAAACAAACCATGCAGCCTCTTCTTTTTGGGGCCATGGAAAATAAATGTTGATTTATAATCTCATACATAGATGTGTGAAGAAGTACTAACTCTCATCTTAAAATAACCGCAATAGGCTTAGTAACAGGCTAGACTGAGTTGCAAACTCATGCCTTAGCTTTGGCTTTAAGGGTCAAGATGTGGTTCTCTTTCATTTAATTGTCTTAGAAGCCTGTGGTTTTCAAGCCTCATAGAAAGTGTACAGTGTGCTGTAGGAAAGTTTTATTTCTGCTTGCTTGATTGGATTACTGTTTGCAAGAAAAAAAGGTCAGGGTATTGATGACAAAACCATCTTGAGGCAAAGCAAGAACATGGTGACATCTGAGAAAAAGGTGGTCAGGCTTGGTGGAAAGAAACCAGATAACATACATGGGGCTCTCATTTTGCATCATGCTGGTTTTGAAACATCTTGGTAAGCACGTCCTCTTTGCCAAAGCTTTAAATGTTAGTAAGTTTTCTGCTTAAGAATTCTCCCCATCATTAACATTATTGTCCTTCCTTAAAATGTTAGGAAGGATAGTAGGGAAAAAAAGTCAAATGGAACTTGAATAAACTCTATATGTGCAGATTTTTATAATTTCAATAATTCTTTTCTTTTTTATGAGGGAAAGGACTAAACTCAAGGAAAGGTAGCTGTGAAGTTGATGACAAGTTTTCCTGTTCATTTTGGTGAAAGTGAAATTAAGCCCAAAAGTCAGAACATTGAGAATTATGATCTGGCTGCTTCTCGGATCTCTGTGTGCCACTGTATTATTCCAAGCCTCTGAGCTGCTCTCCTTCTCCTATTAAATCACCCCTAGCAAACAAAGAAAGCAATTTCTTTTGCACTTGTAGCAAGCGAAACAGGCTTTATCAGCTCTCTGTGCCCTTGGACTCAAACTGTAAAAGGGCACTGTGTTTCACACAGCATGATCTGTCCTGTCATGTGGATTATTGATAAACATCAAAGCAATTATTATGTGGTGTCTTTTCTCAGACCCCTGCTAAAAGCCACAGCTGATTTCATCCTTTTTAAGGGATCTGTCTCTTAAGCAGAAGAGTAGGCATGGGCAAAGTCAGTTAATTCCTTTCTGAAAGGTAGTAAGAGCTATTGGCTATTTTGTTAATACACATACAGGCACATTTTTTGAGTGATCAAGTGGAAGAAAACTTTTATCTGTGAATTACATACTCTTTGTATAGAAAACTACTCTGCAAAAATACAAAGACTAATTTTCAGATCTAGGTGATCTACATTCAGAGTTATCAATGAGGAGCTCAAGATTTAGACAGTTGCAGAACCCATCTCTTGGCCTCAGATTCACATGGTTTAGCTGTGCTACCTGACCTATGAGTATAGTCTCCTACATGTTACATGTAATCACTACAGAGAAATGGGCATTTTTATAGTGTCATAGATTCACTGAGGTTGGTAAAAGCACTTAAGATTACTGAGTCCTGCTGTTAAACCTATATTGTCACCTTCTAACACTAAAACATGTCCGTATGCACCGCATCTATACAGTTTTCAAATATCTCCAGGGATGATGGAGACTTTCCTGGGCATCCTGTTCCAATGTCTGACCAGCCTTTCAGTGAAGAAATTTTTCTTTAGTACCCATTGTTATTTGGGAGAATAGAATGGCCCCCTCCTGGCTACACCCTCATTTCAGGCTAGTAGTGGTAGATTTGTTAATCTAGTCGGTGAACATTTAATTTGCTCTCCTTCTATTCAGGTCAGTATGTAGATATTACATATGGTTCCAAACAGGTACTCGAGGCAAATAAGCTATTAAGTGAGTCTTACTGTTATTTATAGAAAAGTTGTTGGCACTGCAGCCAGACGCTGTTAATGTACATGATTCATGGCAGATTTTTCTGGATTATCTTTTTTATAAAATGAGACATAATTTTAACTTTCAGAGAAGTACAACATTGGTTAACTACTTAATCCATTCTTTAACTGATCAAATTTCTAATCTTCCATGTGGATGACTGAATATTTACAACAAATGAATTCAATTGCACAGATCTCCTAAAATAGCAAGGAAACCCTTGTTAGGATTCAGCAACTCCAGCTTCCAATGGAAAAAGGAGTGGTTAATTTTGAAAATTCAGATTACATTATTCTTGCTCCATCTGCTTATAGTTGTTTTTGTGTGTTTGTTCTTCATAATTAAATGGTAATTGTTGTTTTCAAATATTTCACAATTTAGTGAGGGAACAGAGCCTGCTGTAAAGAGGTGTGTACATATACTCCTTAAAAAAAGGGAATCAGTTTGCAGTTGTGACTCTTTCAGGTTTGTTTATTGAATTTCAGCAAGTAATTTATTTCACAATATCTCAGATCTCCTCACAGTTGTAAAATCCTATGCCTGCCTTACTCATTTGTGAAAAAGAACTCAAACCCTGATTGTGCTTGGATGTCATCTCTTTAAAATAATCAGTGTTATAACATCTGTGTGAAGCAAGAGGACAGTGGCATTTCACTGATGAAATGTAGAGCATCATCTGTTTCTCCCTGTTGCAGTGGTTCTGACCATCACACTATTTTGACATCATGAATGAGCTGTCAAAGTAATGATTACCCTGTTATATCAGTGTAAGGGTAAAAGAATAAGGCATAACTGTAGGAGATTAATATTGAGAAATGGATATTTTTAAAAAGGCAAAATTCCTTCCATTGCAGTAAGAATTTCATGCCACACTTCATTTTTATGCCTGTGTTACTTCATCCACTGATTTTATACTATATATATCAGTGTCTATTCGCTATGGAAAACCTAAAATTTACTGTATTCCCTTTGCCGACCATCCCTTTGAGACATGAGTAGCTTCTCTCTAAATATAGAGGAGGAGTTGTGAGGGATTGGCCAATGGTAAGCCTCAGTCCCTGCTCCCTGACCTCTTCTAGGGCCAATGCTGTTGTAATTTGTTCACCAAGCGTCTTAGAGTGAGGGCAAAATAAAGAAAAACAGCAGGTTCTGATCAACGAGCCATTCCTTAGCCAATTTCCTGATATGTTGACACTCCTGTTCCAATGTGTCAGCTTTGTCAGTTGCTGTCAGGGGCTGAGATTGTTGCATCACTGTGTCCCAAAGAGTGGGCCAAGAAACGCTTGCTGGCAGCCTGTGAAAGACCACACAGCAAAGTGCATCTTGACATCAACAGCAGAAGGATCTGTTCTTTCAGCTCCAAATGTCAGCCAGGGATTGTGCACTGCAGAGAGCTGAACAGGGACTGGCTTTCTGCTCACAGTAGATGGATATTAGCATTGTTGGTTTTACTGGGTTTTGGAGGGTTTTGGATAGATTCAAAGTGCTAGAAGGACTTTATGTAATTGCAGCATATTCTGTGCAGAAGGTGCTGACTGTTATGAGGTTGTTTGGCGTCAAACATTGCAGAAAAAGGAGGCAGGATTTTCTAACTCGGAATGATGTCCTTTACCTTGCTGAGTTTTTGTATTGGGGGGAGCTATACTGCACAGTATTAATCCCTCCAGCAAGGAGAACTTAGATAGAAATGCAGTTTTTCTAGGCTTGAACTATTACTATAGTCTGCAGTGCTCCTGATATAAGGAGCTTACTTAAGTTCACGAAAATATGTGGGATGAATATAAAGCTCAGTGTTGAGCAGAACTGCTAATTTCTATGATCAGAAATAACTATGGAATGTATCTGTGTTTATGAATTTTACTTTTGATAAAATGCAACACCATTTCCTGTGAAAAATGTTGCTGCCTTTTTCAGTTTACTTCCAAAATATGTTACTGCTATATTGTCTGCTGGGTCAATTTATTTCTTATATAATGCATGAGAGCTTATAAAAGAAATACAGGGGAAACGTTTTCCGTGTGGTTGGACTATGTGTGGGGACTTCTAGCAGGGCTCTCCCTGGCCTGTGGTGGCTATTCTGTTGCTTTTGGTTAGTTCCACTTGGGTACTGAATGTCCAGAGAAGCATGAACTGTCCAGACTGGAATTTAGTAGAAAACCTTTTGTTTGAATGACCAGTAAGATTAGATACAATACTGAAAAGCTATATCAGCACAATTAGTCGTGCTTCTGGTGCTAGCCAGTGGTTTTCTGCAGCAAGGTTGCTAGCTTCTTCAGTGCAGCATGTATGCCAATCATACACTTCTCATGAAGTAAACTTCTTTCATTAATTCTGCTATCACATTAATCCTCTTCAAGATTATGAAAAGGTGACTCAATTTTGTCAGAAAAAAATCAGTCAACCTTGTGTGGGTCAGGACTTCTTGTAACAGTGGCCATTTCCATCCAAAGTTTATGGTCTGTTTTTTTACCCTGTTTCACCACTTACGAGTTTGTTAAAGTATAAGATATAGTTAACAAAAAAAAAGGTGCTACGAATGGGATAAATGAAAGCAAAATAATAATTTACTAAGTCTGTTTCTTTGTCCTGTGAGTCTGGAAAGAACTGTTAGGCAGCTTGTATAAGCTTTCAACAAAGGTGTATCTGAATGAAGCTTAAAAACCACCTACAACCTTTAAGTATTTGCAAGTTTAAATTACTATTCTAAATTACTCTTCTAACAAGCTATAGAACTAATCATGACACATATCAGGAGATCACAAATTAGTAGTCACAGAAATGAGCGATGGTCTTCTGTTGTAAAATACACATATCAAGAGTTGTTCAGACCATTTGTATGTATTGTGGCAATTAGAAGTGTTAAGGTTAATATTTCTTCTCTCATTGTTGAAAGAGCAGCTGAGGACAATCAAGAGAGGTTCAAATGTCAGCTTTCATTGTGTGCAGTATTTTCTGATAGGTTCTCAGATTCATTTAATTGGGTCCAAGATGCACCTTGGGTATGCTGGCTGTGTGTGAGTATAATAGAGAAAAATATATATTACAAGTATGCCTAGGGCTTTTAATCTCTCTGTAATGACAGCAGAGGGTTTCTGCTTACCAAGGAGGAAAGATTAGCATAGGCAAATGTGTGTGTGTTCCTGCTGTGATGTGTTCCCATTATATGCTAGTCCTTGAGCAGAGAAATACATAAATAAAAGAACAGTCTGTACCTTTCCTCTTTTTATGTCTGTATTTAAACCTGCAACAGAACATCTGGTTCTCAGAGGACAGTTCCTCTGGAAGAACTTACTAAGGTTGCAGATTAAAACAGTGATGCTACTCATCACACTGGCCTCAAGTAAATGTAATGCTACAGTAATAATATCACCAGTTCTTCCACAATTAAAAACTTTTTATGTGTTTTAAGAGACTGAAATCAGGATGACAATGTGTAATAGTGCCATCTGGTGACCTTCTTTCAGATTGTGCACTGAAAATACGTGATTCAACATAAGACATTCCACTTAGAAACACAACAAGCCTTTAGGTTTAATTTTTTAGATTGAAATTCCTTTGAAATCCTGAGTTATCATCCTCAAGTGAGGACATTTTATCAGCCCATTAGAGATAGATGAGGGTATGCTGTTTAGGCATGTGTATGAAAAATTGGAGTGTTTGTTTCTCCAGTGATACTGATATGGAAGAAGTACAATTTTTGTATATCCTGACGTATGTGCTGTCTTGCTTTTGCTGAGAACTGTGCTACCCATTCAGTTTGATGAGGAATTCAGATTATTTTTAAGGCACTGTTTCTTCAGCAAGTCAAATGACACCTCCTGTACAGGCCAGCCTGCTCATTAGAGCTGATCTGTCATGGCA
Source organism: Donacobius atricapilla (assembly GCA_013397315.1). Lineage (NCBI taxonomy): Eukaryota > Metazoa > Chordata > Aves > Passeriformes > Mimidae > Donacobius > Donacobius atricapilla. The sequence goes on from WBMY01013882.1 coordinate 165,054, forward strand.
TTTGTGAAAGGGCTCAGTCTCCTGTGGGAGCAGCAGATTCTCCACGCTGCTGCAAGCCCTGGCTCTCAATCTCTTGCTTGATCCTGAGATAATAGGGCTGAAGATCCTATTCAACTTCTCAGCTGCAAAGAGCCACAATAAAATCAAAATGCAACCTTTTAGCTTTGCAGATGGATTGCCTGGAGATCTCTGTACCCCCGCTGGGCCTACTCAGAGACAAGACAAGAAATCTGATAATGTGTCTTCCGCAGGAGCAGCTGGAAAATGAAAGATAATCTTAAACTTTTTCTTAAATATGTTTCCCATTTTCTTCACCTTCTTGTTTTGGAAGCAGGGCAGAGGTAAAGGAGACACTGTTGAGACCTCAAGTAAAATAAAACTATTGCATGTCCACTGTTACTATTATCAAATATGGTATCACATTTTGTGCTCTGTAATTATAGTCACTTGTAATAGGAAATGCCCTTCACTTGTCTATACAGGTAATTAGTAATTCACACTTTAGGTCAGAAAGCACTAAGTCCCGTCACAGATCACTCATCAGATGTATTGTGTACAGGAAATAAGTTCAGGTTAAGTCCCAGATGTATGTGGGATGATTTTCAGTAGGTTACAAATCTTGCAAGTCGGAACAGAAATGTGCAAATAAATAAGAACTTTTAGCAGGCAAGACTATACTCACAAATACTATGATTTTATTTAATGGCAGCAGTAAAAAAAAGTACTACAAGGCACACACTAGCAAAAGTATTTTGTCCTTCAAGTCCTTAAATTCTGGAAGTCAGATGCCTTTGTTAAATTTTGTAATCTTGAAAGACAAGATTAAATGGGTTCAGTTTTTAGCTTTCTTTTGTTATTGAAGGAGTTTGAATGTATTACCCTTCTGAACACAGAGAGTGTAAGCAAGCTTATTGAAATAAACAGCTTTCATTTGAAGTATCTCTAATGAGCTTCTCCATTTAGAATCACACCTGGGTTGAGGCTTACCTACCTCTGGAGATTGTCCAGACTCAGCCCACCTCAGGCAGCTCAGCTACTGTGGGTCATGTCAGGGCCATACCTGGCTGGACTTAGGAACCTCAAAGGAGAGGATCCACATGCCCTCAGGAAATCTGTACCCATTTGACCACCCTCATAGTTCAAAATAATTTTCTTCCAACGATAAAAAAAAAAATCTTGTGTTTCAGTCCGTACCATTGTTTCCTGTCCTTTCCCTTACTGAGGGGAGTCTAACCCCTTTATACCCTCCTGTCAGGGTGTAAAGTGTACCTGAACCTGCTCTGCTGCAGGCTGACCAGCCCTACCTCTTTCAGCCGCTCTTCCTATGACATGATCTGTTCTGCCTACTACCCTGAACATCTGGAATGGAAACAGGCAATGATTTTTTCTTTCCCATAGGCTAATTCAAGAGTGCAGTCTCTTGACTGAAAACTGACAGTATTTTAAGGAGTTATTTTCATGTCTGGGTATTAATTTTCTGTGGGTTTTTGAGACCACAGAATTAATTAATTAAACAGAATTCACTAATTATTTTTTTAAAGAATGCTCCCACATTTGTTTTATATTTGAAATTGAAAGGAAGTAAGACATGAGGTCAGGCTGAGCTACATACACTGCATCTAAGTAACTAATTATGCATCAAGCAGAATTCTTGTTGGTCACCTCCAAGTCCAAAACCTCTTCAGTTTTTAGCCAGGGCAACATGTGTTTGTGTGTTGTGTATTAAGTGTTTTAGATGATCTTGTCCCAGATCAATGTTTTAGATTTTGCAGAATAAATTCATTCCAGTGTATTTCAGCTTAAATTGCTGTTCAGAAATAGCTAACTTGCTTTGCACAGCATGAAGAGTTACTTTAATGTTGATCTGGAATTCTTGCTGCCTATTTAAGGTATCTTAGCAAAAGCATCAAAAAATGAGTATCTGGAGAGGAAATAAAAGAACTCATTAACTGATGTCCATGAATAACGTGACATAAGCCAGGGATGAACAGGTTCTGGTGCAGATGGAACATGAATGAGCAGGGAGTGTGGCATCTTTTTTACAGGGCCAACAAATAAAAGATGTTTTTTGAAAATGCTTTAGATATACTTCTTTTTAATAGCACAAACCTGCAGGTCGCTTCAGCTGTCTTGCTTGGGACAGCCTCATGGCTTTCTCATGCTTGAGAAACCTTGAGTCGTGCAGAGCTGCAGGAAGAGATTGAGTTGAGATTGAGAGATTGAATTTTTTAACAAAAAAACAAGTTCCCTAAAGTGCCACTAATGCCAAATTCTAGAACAGCTGGTGTACATTTGTATTGGTTTAGCATAAATAGTAGGAAAAACCAATTGTTAATCCATTTTGGAACTAACAGCTAAGCTGGCCAATCAGGTAAAAGGTGTACACCCTCTGGGACACCGCTTAAAAACAAGAATCTTGGGAGACCCGCCCTCTTTCCACTGACTTCTGCCATCAGGTAACATCGCGGCCGGGCCGGGAGGGCCCCGGGCCCAGGGGCCGGCTGGCCCCGGGAGGCCCCGGGAGTCCCCGGGAGCCGTGGCCGGGCCGAGGGGCCGAGATCAGGG
>WBMY01013882.1:167738-190807 GCA_013397315.1 Donacobius atricapilla
TCCTTTATTGTGAAGCTGTGCATCTTTAAAAGGTGAAACCCCGTGCTTTAAAAATCCACAAGCCCTTATGTAGTCATATAAAAAGCTACATTTTGGGAGGCTCACATGATGCAGTGTCGGGCGGGCTGCATTAGTGGAGTTGGAAGTCACAAACAGACTGTGTCTCTTGTGGAAAGTTACCAGAAGAATCAGGAGGGACTTGTCTCTCTCAAAAGACTGAATGAAAGACTATTTTATTAAGTGATGCTGACTTAAGAGTTCTGATGTTTTGTCCCTTTGCATTGTTTTTTCGTGGAAAAGTAGATTGTTGCTAGGGAGGAAGAGGGGTTGTTTTTGAGAGGGTTTCGTAGTTGGTTTTTGTTTGTTTACCTTTACTGTATGTTAATAAATCTAACTGTTTCTATTTTGAATTGAACCTGTTTTGCTTTTTCTTTTAATCCTATTCCACTAAAATGAAAAGTAGGCGAATGTGATAACCGCTACATTTTTGGTGTTTCCGCCCGGTTGTTGAATTTTAACCCATTACAACATTATAGAAATCCTTTTATATATCTAATTTCTGTTGGTCCATGAGCCTGGTATGAGATATCCTTACAATTATGATGAAACAAGTTTGACTGAGACAAAACCTACTTTTAGTTTTGGTGTGATTATATTTTAAATGTCAGCCTAATGGCAACATTCTGAAAATTTGCCTTTTTTTAATTGTAGACTCATTTTTTCAAAGACTCTTGTCACAAGAGGAAAATTTTTGAGGAGTTTTGGTAGCCCTGTCTCTAGGCAGGTACATTGTCCATCACAGTAGGAGCTTTCTGGTCTGACAAGAGAAGCAGGAAGCTCTACTGTTACCTGTTTCCTGGTAAGTACTTGCTTTTTGCAGTGGGCAAATGCAGTTTTGTCATACTGGTTTTGTTGTTGTTTGATTCATATTAAATCTCTAGTGAAAAGCATGAAAAATTTGTGTTTTTGTAAATGAGCTATTCCAACGAAACATACAGAAATGTTGCTTTAATGATAATAAAGGACGAAGCACTTCAACAACACTTACATGAAATGGCAACAGTTAACATTTTGCTTGCAGAATCACACTTTGGGACCTGGCCAGCCATAGGAGAAAATAGATGGAACAATGATGTGACTGTGTTCTAGAGATTACTGCAAGCAATTTTTTTACCCACTCTCGAATCTTACAGAAAAACGTACCAATCTCTGATGAACTTTTCTTCAGGCACAACATAAAGAACTAAATGAGTTGTTTGATAACTTTATACTGTTGTGATGGGTGTCACAGTGGAAACCAAATGCGTTCTCTGTGAATAATCTCTGATGTATTAACTAGGACTAATTCAGTGGGTCTGTTCTCTATAAAAGTGAAATCTCATTGAAAATTTGGACTTCCAAGCAGCTCTAAAGAGCATTAAAATTCAGTGGTCTGCCCAACAACCCAACCATCCCCTCCCTCCCAACCCAGTTTGGGGGGGGTTTTTGGTTAAAATTACTAGTAACTGAGCTTGTTCCTGAGAAGCTGATATTTTTATCATTATATGAAAATAAGTTTATTATCACTTTCATTTTATCAACTCTTTCTTCCTCAACACATTTATCCTTTGTGCCTCACAGATTAAAAAACCTCACCATTATATTTACCTACAATTGCAACAGCATTTAATTTTGGAAGGCAATCAAAATACATAGAAAGCCACATGTGCTTGTTTTCATGTACACTAAGATGAGCTTTATCTGGCGTAAACTCTTCTTGTATGAGTATTATGATCTGACTCTCTTTGTAGTCCTCAAATTTAAGTGAATACATCTGCAGTGCGTATCTAAGACAAAATTCCTATTTGCACCCAGAAGGTGTTTTTTTATTTTGTGATATGCAAGGAAACTATGAATGTCCATCAGAGTTATATTACTACATTTAAACTAATGCACCCTATCTCAGTCACCTGAACAAGGTTTGTCTTTAATTCTGTACTCTCTGCAAGGAATGAAATGTCAATCAATTTCAGGGCTAACTTTCTCTAATTCATTGAATTGCCCTAGTATCAGCTGATGTCATTCCAGTTACTGGACCATGTCTGACAGTGCCTAAATGTGAACATCCTTTGAAAGAGACAGATAATCAAGCAGGTATGTGAGATGAGGTGCAATGGGGTGCTGCACCTCACCCCTTTAGGGTCTACCTTATTCCTCAGTAAGACTCTACTGTTGTGGCTTCAGAAACAGTCCTCAGAAGAGTGATCAAGGTTGCTAATGCAGGATTGACCTGCGTCTGGGGTCCTTTTAGCTAGCAACCATGATAGGCAGGTAGGACACAGTTTTCTGGTTAATGTGTGGCAGGTATTAGGATCATATTTCCTTGAACCCTTAAATCAGACTGTATTTTAGCTATTGCAATAAGTGGTGAGTATCTTCAGTATCTAAGTCACAAGGATTTCAGGGATTCACAAAGATTTACCACCCCCTTTGTCCCCCAGCAGAAAGCACATCACTACATCAGGAGGAGTAGAAAGGGTTAAAACAATTGAATAGCAATGAGCGACTGCCAAATTCAAATTATAAATTATGAAGAGGTGGAGGGAGTAGAAAAATCAGCTGGCAGATTGTTGTGGCATTGCTATTTTCTATCTTCTGTATGCTGATTATAGAAAAATGTCCTCAATCTTTGTGAAAATAGAACTGGTTTACTGAAGAGTTAAACAAGATGAATGGCAGCTGTCAGGCAAAAGGGTTAATTTCAGTTTTAATTACATATTTAAGAATGGGCGGGAACAGGCAGTGGCTGTTGTGACCTTGGCTGAAACAGACACATGCAATTGTTTACTTATTACAGGTTTTTCTACTCACACCTTTAGGCCCATGTCCTAAACACAGAAGTATTTACAAGAAATCCTCTGTAGATAGATCAGTACTTAAATGTCCATAGATATGACAGCACACTATAAGCCCTAGGACATGATGCTGAGAGCAGTGAAAGCTATGGTTTGCTTATGTCTATCTCACCAGTATTCTGTGCACTGTAGTGGTTTCAGCTGTCTACAGCAGCCTGCCGTGGCCTTGCAGTGTTCTTTGCATTCCGTAATCAAGGGGCAATTTTAAAGCAGTTGCTTCATTCAAATGTGGTAAAATTTAAATTGTTCTAGCAGGGAGATCTCTCTGTGTGGGACTCCTCACTGAGTTGAAGCTAGGCATGCTGCATAAATCATGGTGGGGCTAAGTAATTTAGTAATGAGCTCTTTGGGGCTGTGACTTGCAAGGGTGGAAGAAACATATCTGTTCCACCACACACTGTTGTAATTCTGTGAAGCAAGAACACTTTGACAAGACATCCTCGCTATTCATAAGATGAAGTCCTTCTCTGGTAGCCTGTACAGCAAGTGGCAGGGTGCCTCGTGCTGCTGGGCAGTATGGAATCGCTCAAACTTGATTCAAATGGCAGTATTGTTGTAAAAGCCTGCCCCAAACCAGCTGTGTATTTGAGGATTCTTTGGCATTTTATCTTGATGTCCTACTGTAAGGTAAAGGCAATGGATGAGGGTAATGGTGAGCTAAGACTTCATGACACCTAACTGAAAATGTTTGGGGAAAACTAATTCTTGGACAAGACCTAAGTACTGCTGGATCCTATATTTATTTCTTCTTTCATGGAAATGTGCAAAATATCTGTGAAGTAGGTCCTTACAAATACAAATAGGTGTTTGATGGTTCTCTGGGTAGAAGATAATATTTTTGTCCTCAGAGGTAGAAAGGGCTGTTTCATCCTGTATACAGAACATGATATGAAAACAGAGATATTCAAAGCAAAACTGCCTTCTGTTTGTGACCGCTCATAGACAATCTTTTTTCTTATAGGAGGTTATTAAGACTTGTGTATGATAGCTGAGGCATAGACTGAGGAGAATATAGAGATGAAGACAAGTTTATTAGAAAGGTCCATAAGGAATCCTCATCTCTTGGTACAGGATAAGAGTCCTCAGACCCTACATCATCTTATTCTTTGCAAAAATCTGTGGAACATTGGTAAATAATAATTAAATTGTAATAGATAATTAATTTTGAGGAAGCTAGCCAGCAAGGATAATGATCCCTCTGTCATATTAAAAGCATAGAAAGCCTAGTAATTACTTCAAGTGAGTATCTACATGAGAGCTAGAAATTCAAAGCTGAATTGCTTTATTAACCAGCAGGTATCCGCATACATATCAGGTTAACCCATGCTGGTTAACAGAACAGGGAAGGGAGGGAAAATCACATTTCACAGAATGTTCGGTTTGGAATAGGTCAGTGGGCCCTGGTGATTCAAAGCAAAGCTGTCTTTTAATATGCCTTTGTCTTCCTGTAGAAACATCATTTATTCCAGCTGTCTAGCAGGAAACAGAAATACTTGATTTAGTATCATTTTAATCTCTTCCTACTTTAGCCACTGCTCTGCACCTTACACAGACTTAACATTCATCAATACTGTTATGTAAACTGAATTATATGCCACTTTGTTGAGTGGAGCTCTCAGTAAAGCGGCTTGCAGACACAGTTCCTGGTACCTAAGCAAGCACCTCATTCTGCAGGTTTAGCTTGGAATGGAATTGCTGACGCTATGAGGAGCAGTTACTTGTTTTTTAATTAAAGTCCATATTTGGCAGCACTGTCGACTGGGAAGGGTAATTCTTTCACAAAGTCAAACAGCTGTCAGAGTCTCTCAACAGAAGCAATAAAAACTATTGTGTCTTTCAATAGAAACAATTAAATCTTTAATTACTAAATTGTTGCATCACAATATCTGTTATCTCATTCAGTTATTGTGCTAATTCTAACCATCAGATAAGCCAATAGCAGTATTATTACTCCTTATATTTGTGAGTTGATTTTTCTGGAAACTTCAATGTTATTTAGTCATTTGTAGGTGAATTGACGGGATTTTCACCCCTGGCATTCCCCTAATTAGGGGTTTTCTGTCTCTCAGAGTCCCATACCAGGGTTTAAAAGATGAGATGGAACCTGTAGCTCAGTCTTCAAAGATGCTTATTCTATTTCTTATCTCAGAGTCTTACAGCAGTCTCAGCATACTGAAGGGAAAGCAGCTACAGGAACATGGATGAACAGTCCAAGGTTGTTTTTAAGATTTCTAATCCAGTTAACTCTAAAAACATATAATATTTATGGTTTTGTGCCAATTACTGTCACATGCAATTTCTACCTCAATTCCATTCTACCAAAACCTCTGTGCCACCATCACAGCAGAAGATGGAGTAGACGAAGAAGAACATGAGACAATGCCCAAAATTCTCCATCTTGCTCTGATCTACTTCTATACTAAAAACCCAAACCTACAAATTTTCACCATGTGACAAACTAAACTATGATCTATTTTAAGTCTTTGTTGTTTTCAATTCATCTCTGAGTGTTGGAAGTTTCTCCCATGGACAAAGGTCAAAGACAATGCTTTCCTAGGGTCCCAGCCAAAGTCTCAGACCCCTCAGGGCAGTCTGAGGGGTTTTCCACATGCCCTGGACTCCAACAGTGAATGATGTTAGCCAGGAGCAAACTTCTGAATTGCAGTGAATACTGTTAGGAGAGTTATTTATGTAGAATTGTCTGTATCCCATCATATTTTAATTCTTCATTTTCATGCACCTGGATTGCTCTGTTTGTGGACAAGGGAGAGGCAGAGGATGCAGAGGACCAGTGAAGTGAACACAAGGTGGGGGGCTGTACTGCTGTTTTTCCTGGGGGACCTCCGCAGGATTGGCAGTAGTGCTTGCATGGTGCCTGTAAACTCTGAAGTGGATTATTGCACCATAGTGCTTCTGGGTGCTTCTGAAACGTGGGCAGCAGTAACAGAAGTGGTTCTTCAGCTGGCAGCAGCTTTCTCAGAGCCAGGACTGACCTTCAGGATCCAGCCATAAGCTGGGGTGCAGAAGCAGAAAGGTGCATCTTCTTCCCACCTGGAGGGAGGTACCAAAACTTTCTTCTGTCTGTGTCACCACACTCACCCTGTCCTACTGTCTGTCGCAGTAGGTCCCCTGCTTGTGAACATGGGCTGAGCAGGACTTCATTTTGACGTGCTTGTTCCATGCACTGAATGTAAAGCCAGTGGGCCTCAGTTAGGAATTTGGTTCCAGGTTTCTGGCCCTAAGATCCTCCACTCTTGTAAGACCCCACCTGGAGTATTGTGTCCAGCTCTGGAGTCCTCAGCGCAGGGAGGATGTGGACCTATTGGAGAGAGTCCAGAGGAGGCCACCAGGATGCTTAGAGGGCTAGAGCACCGATTCCCTGAGGAAAGGCTGAGAGAGTTGGAATTGTTCATCCTGGAGAAGAGAAGGCTATGAGAAGCCTTAGCTGTAGCTCTCCAACACCTGAAGGGAGCCTTTAAGAAAAATGGGGAGAGACTTTTTAGCAGGGCCTATTGTAATAGAATGAGGGGTAATGGTTTTAAATTAAAAGAGGGTAGATTTGGATTAGATATTAGAAGGTTTTTGTTTTTTTTTACAGTGAGGGTGGTGATGCTCAGAGAAATTGTGGATGCCCCATCCCTGGAAATGTTCCAGGCCAGATTGGATGAGACTCTGAGCAATGTGGTATAGTAGATGTCCCTGCTTGTTGCAGGAACATTCAACTCGATGATCTTTTAAAAGTCCCTTACAGCTCAGACTGTTAGATAATTCTAAGATATGTTCACAGGCCTGAAGACTTTTGGAGCTGTCTGCAAGTCTGTGTAGTCTCAAATATGCTTTTGCTCAGTGTTTATTGAAAAACGGCATGTTTGCTATGCTCTGCTAAGCAAGAAATATTGACATGATGATAAGGGGAGATGTGGAAAGATAGGTTATTGAAGGTGACATTACTTTCAGAAACTGGTAAGCCTGCAGAGGAAGAACCAAACGGTTGTTTTGGGGTTTTTTTTTAATTCCTTATTAATTTAAAATAGGATGGTTAAATCAGGCCTCAAATAGCTCACAATGGCAGTTTTTGCTACAATGTGACTGGCAAGATGGTTTAAATGAATGCTCCTGTTCCAAGAAAAGAAGATGGCATGTTTAACCAAGAACCAGAAGTTCTTGGTTCACTTGTAGGTGATATTTTTAACTGAGGATTTTCCAAATTCTGCAAAGAGTTATTGGTATGCATCTTTATGAATAACTCCTGTATGTCCAAAGTATAAGCAGAACTCTTTGTAAGATATGAAAAATAAAATGCTATACTTATATTGCCTTTATTGTTACAGTTTATCTGATTTTATGATGTTTATTTTATTTCCTGAGTCTTCTAAGCTTTCACGTGTAATTGATGAAGTGAAATTGCAAATGAAAAGTTTTCAGTTATCTAATGTTATTCTTTGAATTCTGACTTCCATATAGAGAATAATGTGGATGTTAAGTAAAATTGTTTCATGGTAAAATAATTTTTCCATAATACAACACAGCACTTCATGTAATTTTCCAATTTATTTTCATTGCCTGTAGTAGATTTATGCAAATAATAAATTGGGTGCTCCTATTGAAACATTGACCATAAAATATTCTTCTGTTAGTAAGATTACAGTCTATTTTACTAGATAATAGGCTGCAATAATACAGTTGGTTAGAGTTTGACTGCTTTTATAAATTACTTACTCAACTAATTATTTTAATATCATTATGTAAAACTGATTCTAAGTTCGTCAGCTGTTGTGGAAGTACTTAATTTTTAAAGATTAATTTTTTTTTAATTAAATGTTTTTTGGGATCTGTTAACAATGGAATTAGTTTAAAAAGAATTAAAATTGAAAAGATGACTTTAAAATGGTAATACAGCAGACCCACAATAATCCACATATTTCTAATTCACACAAAAATTGTCAGTGTGTCCCCTGTTCTCAGGAAAAGAGGAGAAAGACCTTCTCAGGAAAGACTTCACATCAGCTTTCTGTAGCCAGGATTACTTAGCCATTGCTTTTTGCAATGTCTGTTTCATACAGCTAGTGCATTCTGATATGTTACCATAAATAATTGCTGAAGAGCATGTAATTCCTTGTGGCAGTACTCTGTGGCACTATAGTGCACCTCTGGAGGTACTGAGCTACAGTTCCCTACACAGCTCCCCATTACCAGCTCTAATATTGCACTGGTTCATCTATCCATCTAGAAATGTGAAATCCTATTTTTGCCAGCAACTGAAATAATTTTTAAGTATCCACATGAAATAATCTCTCCCCTTTCTGCTCAGTTTTTTAGCCCCCCAGGCATTGCAGAAAAACCATAGAATCACAGAATGGTTCGGTTTGGAAGGGAACTTAAAGATCATGACATTCCAACCCCTCTGACCTGGACAAGGATGCCACTCGCTCACTCATTCAGGTTCCTCAGGGCCCCATCCAGCCTGGCCTTGAACACCACCAGGATGGGGAATCCACAGCTTCTCTGGGCAACCTCTTCTAGTGTCTCACTGCCCTGTGTAGTAAATAATTTCTTCCTAACACGTTATCAAAATGTATCCCTTTTTAGTTTAAAACCATTGCCCCATGTCCTATTGCTTTCTGCCTATGTGAAAAGTCCCTCTCTCTTTTTTTTTATGAAATCTATAAGCTTCTAAAATATTGATGCTATTGATGTTAAAACAACAGGAGGGGAAATAATTTCCAATGTGACTGAATTGTATCTGCGCAGTATTAGATAGTACTTGGAAGTGGTTGTATTTTATCTCACTTCATGCATTCTTACATTCAGATGCAATAATGTGCAGCAGTTTTTATTAGCACCTTTTATTTTAAAATAACATTAATGAAATATTTTTTCCAGAGGTGCAACGTTCTAGGGGGTTTAATAATATTAGGAGGTTGCTGCACGTGATACTGTGTCAGCAGAATGTCTCTGCTTGATCCCATGGGAGGTCCTAGGGGAAGGGCACAGAGCAGGCATCATCAGAAAACTGTTGCACAGTGGCTAATTTAAGTTGTGTCTGAAGCTCATTGTAAAAGTCATGAAATATAAATCAGGCTCTCTCACGACCTTGAAAAAGAAAAATAAGCCTTCTAAACCATTATTTTTCTAAAGAAACATTAATGGGACATAATTTCTGATGTGGTGATTTAATTATTTTCTTTTCCGTGTTCCAGAGTTGTAACTATTCACTGCTATGATCTATTCTAGGTTTTTGCTGTTGTTGTTGTGTTTGTTTGTTTGTTTGTTTGTTTTTCCATCTGTGTAGTAGCTTTAATATACATGCTTTTTGAAATTTGGAAATATTAAAGCAAAGATCACAGTTTTCTTGAAGTTCATGTCTTTGTCTTAGCTAAAAGCTTACTACCATGCCACATGATCACATTGCAATACTATTGCTGGCAAAAGAATATAAAGGCAGAATTAGTGAAAGAAGTAGATTGGCTATGCATTTTTCCCAGGACTATATTTGTAAATTTTTTTAAACAGAGATGTAGCTGCTAGTTTTGCTTAAAGTAATTTTCAGTCAAAGATGAAAAAGAAACTAATTATACATTGAAAAACTCAGTAGGAATGCTATGAAGAAGTGAGTAGATGCCATCATCAAAGAAGTTTTTTTGCAGTAACTCTCTCTTTAAAACACAGACAAACAAAAAAATGGGAAAAGAAGGGGATAGACACTGATACGCAGTGAAGCCTTGCAGCAGGTAATCTCTGGGCTGCAGGGATTGAACTTTTGCTCCCTTGTGAAGAGGGGAGGAATAGAAAAAGAGGGGAATGGGGGAAGGAAAATTTTAGTCATAGTTGACGTGTTTTGCGATAAAACTTAACTTTACTTTTTTTGCCTGAGAGATAAAACCTAAGAGAACAGTCTCTGAAGAAGTGGACTGGTACAGAAGAACATTTGGCCACTGGAAAAAGGAATATTCTCTTCTGGAATGTCATATCAGATGTGCAGTTTTTCCCAAAGATGCATCTGCTTGAACTTTTGTTGATCCCATTTCTAAAGGTTTAAAATGGTTTAAACTTCTGCATTATCAGAAGTTTTATGGAAAAGTGAATGAGGTTTTTGGGGGGAGGTGACAGAGATAGGAAGGTTTCTGAGTCAGTTTCCTTGCCTGTCTACTTTTTAAATCATTAGCATCCATGGATTAGACTGGAGGAGTGTTGATGAAGGAGTTTAAGATACGTGCTGTGCAAGGCAAAGTGGCACAATGACTTTAAGGTGTCTTCTGCCACCCAGGCTCCTTAAGGAGCCCGAGCTTTTGTAGTTTTAAATGTCATCTGGTTTCCATGGTTTGATGCCTGCCAGACCCCAGTGGTATGACTCAGAACAGTGTATTGAATGCTTGCTTTAAAATAGGAAATAGAGGTTGAGGGTGGTGGTGGGGTTTTTAAATGGGGAAAAAAAAAAGTTGAAGAAATGGTGATATATTCATCTTTTAGCACTGTTTTAAGGTGCATTTTCTCAGCATCACTTGGACTTAAATCTAAGCATCCAAACATTAGGTGCTTGCACACTTTAGCATTGGTGGTTTTGATGTTTCATAAAATTAGATAAAACTAACTCATTAGAAGTAAATGGGGGTTGTGAGTTGGGGTTTTTTGGCTTTGCTAACTCTTTTTAAAACCACAGACAGTAGTGCGCCACTTCCTGTGTATTACACCAGGAATAAGGGATTGCTACATTAGACTTTCAGCTGAAGGGTTACCTAAATATTCTCATGTTCAAATAAGAATATTCAAGACAGTTGAATATTCCTGTTTTAAAATATTTTATTTCTTATTTGTATTTGAAGGTCATTATTTCATATGAAAGCATATTATATCAGTATGGCCACTTCGCATTCAAATTAATAATTGCATTCTTAGTAACATACCAACTAAATTTCTTTATAAAGCCCAAATTAAATAATCTGGTTTTATATTGAAGCATTTGAGTAAAATTTATTTGGACTTCCTGTCATAATTTTTAGTTTGGCCATATGGGTTTATTTCACAAAATGTACTACGTGAATTCCTCATTTGAACACAACAATTCAAAGTACACCGTCAAAATTTAAATTTTTAAGTAAATCTTATTTGTCTTTTAATTTTTGTTGTGATCTTTTAATATTTTATCAATATGGCTAAGTGTTTCAGTGGACATATGTTGTGATAAATTAAATATAATATTGCATATATACACTTGACTTGGTCAACCATATGATTTCCAAGGAAATAATTGCTGTTGCGACATATGTACATATGTATTCCCCTTAATTTTAAGTGCTAGTATAACATAGTAAAGACGGCCTTTTAAAATTGCTAGGATGGAAGGATTTAAGAGGCAATATGAATATAGTCCCCTGCTGAGTCTTTGAAATAGTTGCTATCTTCCATGGCATAAGCACAAACTATCCCATCTTGGTAGACATGAAATTCCATATAATCTTGAATTAATGCTTATTGTCACTTCACATCTAATTCTAGGTAGCTCATAGTAATTCTGACCATAGTAAAAACCTGCAGAGGTTTTTGTTTCAAAATTGTCGTTTAGTGTACACAGAGAAAGCAATTATACGAATCTTCTTCCTCTTCCATCATGAAAATAAGCAGATTTCTCAAAGTGACACATAAGCATCACTGAGATTCAAAAATGTACTCTCTTTCTGTCACTGAGATTTATTTTTGTAGATGACTACAAAACTTTCTAAAATATCCTTTCTGTCCAGAGTTCCTTCCTGGGAAATAATTTACCCTAGTTTTCCATCTTCTTTTCCCCATTACCATACTTTAAGTGGGGAACAGTGACATGATCCCATCCTTCCGGGAGTCTGCAGAAGCCTAACAACTGTTGGAAGTGATGAATCACCAGTGAATTATGTTGGCTAGAAGACAATTCAGAAAAAGTAGGTTTTGCTTATTAAAATAGAATGTTACAATAATAATAATAATAATAATAACAAGAAAAAGAACAACAACAATAACAACCACCAAATCAAACCCACAAATTCTGCTTCATTCAAAATATAGTGTTTTGGTGGTTGGAGGGGAAATGTGTACTTACATGTTTTGAATTTGCTGCTATGAATATCAGCTGTTAAAATTAAGGAGAATTCTGTTTCTTCCATATCACCAGGTAGATTAAATGCTCTTTTGATAAATCCTAGTAAAATTCAACTCTCCTCCTGGTTTTTCATCAGGATGTGATGCAAGTATTCATTGCAGAACCTCACAATGCAGCACTGGCATGGACTTGTCCTGGTGCTTGTAATCAGAGGTGATTATTTTATGCTGTCCTTTGTATACACTTCTCAAAGCTACAGGAAAAAGGCAGATTCAAGTGTGGGTGCTCAGAGTTTGACTGTTCCCATATGCCAAACCCCTCCTTATTTCAAGATTAATTGTTTCTATGACCAACTTATCACCTTTTGTTCTGTCCCTGTTTCACTGGTACATTTTGAAAATGCCTTTGTGTTCTTATTCTCCCATTTTTCCTATATAGAGAAATAAAGCTTTGAGGTCTCCTCTTTTCTTTGATTCATTGGCGCCCTTCCCAGCACGTGTCCTAGTCAGAACCCATATTTCCTCTTGGCATGTGACTAGAACTGTTCGCCATGTTGCATTTGAGTCTTTGTTAGTGCCTTTTTGAAGGGCTGCCAGTCTCTACTGGAAACACTTTTATTGGCACATCCTAGCATTTAGCTTTTCCACAGTGAGCACGTACATGGCTCATTATCATCCTGTGGCAGAATATGACCTTTCTCCTTTTCTGTAATTTCTTACTGATAGTTCCTTGCAACGGTTATGTTGCTACTGAATGAACCGTGATTCCCTAGGTTTTGACCAGTTCTGCCTAAGTGAGGTAATAGAATGTCCTTTCTCTATACGGACATAATTGTAGAGGCCTAGGCAAAATACGCAATCTGTTATTTACTTATCAATGTAATTTCAGTGATTTTTCCACTATTCACTTACTATAGGTGGATTCCAAAATTAGATGGGAATCCTTATTTTAACAGGAAGCTGCTGAGGCCAATGAAGTTCTGTGCACCAAAACATAAGAAATCATGCTAAAGAATTCCATTGTAATTTTGCTGAATTTTTAAACAATGCTTAAAAAATACAAGACTACTGAGTTCATAGATTTGATTAGAATCAGGTTGGGCTTCATCAGTACTGAAGGGCATAAAAATGCTTAGGCAGTCAGACAGGGACAGTATATCTTGATTTGCAGCTTTCTGCCCTGGTAAGTGTCTAAGAAAAGATAGCATGATTAGACTTTTTTTTTCCATTGTCTTCTCATGGGTGGTGTTGCTGCTGTATATTTTGTAACCAACATGTACCTTTTATAAGGTTCAAAAGCCGTACAAATAATAAAAAAAGTTGAACTCATCTCTTAAATGATACACTCCCTTTCTCAGTCACAAAAAATTCAAGTGAAAACCAGTAACATCTGAGTATAACTGAGTATTTCAGGGCAGCATTCAGTCTCTTTTTTTGACCTTTTCCTGTCTGTTGGGGAACATCTGCCCTGTTGTCATCAAACAAGGACAGACTTCAGCCAGTGTTGTTAGCCTTATCTCACAGCAAGAGCCATATTATAACACATGCAGGGAAGGACATGGACTGATTTCCAGCACATCATTAGTGCAAAGAACTCATCAAATAACTGATACTACCAAATATGTTGCTTAAGGTTCAGCATTCTTAATGAAGTCCAACAAACCAGAAAATGATTAAAGGCAGTTTTATAAAAAAATAGCTGTAACATTGTTTTGGGAGAGTGAATAAAATATTTACTCAAACAAAAGAAAAGAACCTTCCAGTTTTGAGTTTTCTTAGCTTGAAATCAGTAAGTAAAGCCAAGAAACACTCAAACAATTCGAAGATGCACTATGCATACACCTGTGGATATAGTAATTTGTGCAGAGCAAGAAACAGCTGTGACAATGCACATACATTTTAGTAATTGAAAAGTATATATATAAACTTCTGGAAAATGTGGAAAGAATGTTATACACACTATTTCACCACTCTGCTGATTCTGCTTACATCGATTTGGTCCTTGCTTATAGTGCGTTAACATGTTGGTGCATGCTTACTGCTGGTCTGGCTTATGTTACAGTATTGAAAGGAATGTTTGTTTTGCAAATTTCATAACATGAAAAATAAATTTCTGGAAATAAAGTTCTGAAAATATTTCTAAGATGCTCTGAACCTCTTTTTCAAATTAATATATGCATTGCAACAATAAAAAAATTCTGAGCATCATACAGAAATAGTAGCTCTTCAAATGTTTGCTTTCATCACTGACCAAAAAAATATTGCCCAAGATGCATGGGATTTAACTAGGATCAGATGGAATTAGAAATATCAATTAACAAGAGACTAGTGAAGATGCTGGATGATTAAACCAAATATTCAACTCATTCTTTTAATTTTTTGTGTGTGATTGGCAAAGCTCTTTGCAAAACGTCTGTATTACTAACTTAAATTTGCAGATGGGGAAACAAACAGCAATACAGTACATCAAAGGGCGTAGCCGTTTGCTGTCAGTAAGTAGTGCTGGTTTGTAGAAATTTAAAACTGTGTATTTTGTTCTAAATGTGCAGCAATGGTGCAATCTTCTCTAGAAGGAAAATCATCACAGAGAAGACGCTTTTAGTTCTTGGCAGTCTGCTCTTATTCTTGTAATATTTTCTGTGGCTAATAGAAAAGCTGCATATTCACTGCGGACCTGCTTCACAAAGGTTCTTAAGCACACATTTTAGTGGTATCAAAGATACACTTAATAAGCTTTTCAGTTTCAAAGTAGGCTTTCGGTTTCCAGCATTGGGAGCAAGCATTCTGCAGGGCTGCAGAGCCTGCACATGGGAAACAGAATTTGTTAGTTATAGGGAAAAGTAGATTTAGTTTTATGGCTCAACTAACATTGTATGACCTCAATGTTTTACTGTATTCTGTTAGATATATCACAAGAATCACTTGTAAATATCCCTGTTCTCTGCTCCACCTCTGCTAGGACTGCCGAGGTCATTCAAGACTTACCTTTCTTAATAAACAATAAAGCTCTCAATAAAGCCAGGATTCTCCTAGTTTAGGTCTCTATTGTCCTTGCAAGACTAGAAAAAGTGGCTAGAGAATATTCTTAAGCCTTCCATTTGGCAAATTAAAAAGATCAGCTCCTGCCTTAGAGGAATATAACCGTATTGCCTCACATAATAATGCTCATCATTGAATCAATACTGTTTTTCATTTTGTATTTTAATGAATTAAATAAATCCATGTACAAATTCTACATAGGTGCCTGCTTAGATACTTTCAAACTGTAAAATGAAAGCTTTCAGTAGCCTGTATGATCATTTTCTGCCCTCAGAATTGTAGAAATTCTGTCCCTCTTTTGCTTATAAAGGTTGAGAAGTGATAGTATATACAAGATTCAGCAGCAATAACCATTGCTGTGTGGGTCTGTTCCAGCATTTAAACCAAGAATTTAGCCACAGTGTAAAGAATGTAATTCCATTTTCTGTCTAGAAACAGGAAAACAAGATATAAATCTAGGTCAAGATGTTGACACCGTCTTTGTTAGATTTCATGTTTCTTTCTAGCTCTTCCTTATTGTGCATAATGGAGATCATTTACGTGCCCAAAATGAAGGGAATGCAAACCTACGAAGTGCTTTAGCTGCGCTCCTTGCAGCTGCTCTTGGGCTTTGTCTGACTACTCCTCCGGCTGACTAATCTGTTACTCTGCCCTCACTTGTGAACAGCTCTGACCAAAATGTATAGACTGGCATAAAAGTACCCCCTTTTAAAAGAAAATGTTAGTAAGTAACAGTGTACGGAGCCAATAACTATTGTGGGAAATTTGAGGCTGCTTTACTGAGGTGAGTGGAGTTCCTCTGGTGCACAGTGGTCTGGCATCTAAGTGAACTTGTGAATTACATGGTTTAAATAAAAGTGTGGGTGTATTGAGGAGAAGAGACCTTTCTTACTATGGAGCTAGCATTAGGCTCCCTTATCTCCCAGCAGACCAAAAGTGTAGATACATAAGGCCATAAGAAATAGATATTCTCACACGGTGTGGGAGTAATTTTTTGTCTTCAAAAAATATGTGGAGGAGTTTTGAGGCTCCTGAGAGAAAAGTGTTGTACTACCCACAGACCTAGGATACTCAGGAGATGTTCGGGGATAAATACATTCTTGTTCTAATAGAAGAAATGAAGGCAAAGTCTTGGTTCCTCCTATCTGCCAGGCAGAGTTATGGCCCAGCTCTGTCCCAGCAAATCTCAGGGAGGAGAGAGATGTCACAAATTTGGTCAAGTGCCAGATCCTGATTATCCTTTCCATTTGTATAAGGGACAGCACAGCTGATCTAAGCTGACTGTAAAGCACTTCTAGTAATAGTGATTTGGATAGCCTAAGGATCTTATATTTAAATGCGACTTAAGTCCACTACTAATTTTATTCCATTTGAAGGAAAGATATTTGTACAAAATTACTTCGAATTTATCTAACTTGTCCAGCACAGCAAAATCCACATACAGATGCAAGTGAGATTTCATCATTGTTCCTGTGGTTCCTTCAAAGGACTGTAGAAACACTTTGCAGTTTTCTTCACTAACCCTGCTATTCCCCTTCAGTGCTCATATTTGCGTGGGAGAAGCAGCAGATTAATGTTTGCCCCAAATCCACAGAGAACTACCCTTGTTCTCATTTCGGTGGTTTAAAGTCAACTGCAGTAAAAGAGCCTTAGCAAAATTTCTGATAGGCTGGTCTAATCTGGTGATCTACACAGGCATTCATTGTATTTAGATGTAGGAGGGGACACAACAAGGAGAATTATGTGACTTTTGCCTTTGGTTGGGTGTAGCTGTATCAGGCATGCTATGAGAATCAGTAGCAACAGGGAAAGAAGCCTCATTAATCACAGTATGGATGTGGGCTTCCACTGAGATTTGGCTTGGTCTTCCTGGGTCTTTTATATGAGTGTTTTAATTTTAAATTATTGGAAGGGACAATTCATGTTATCCAGAAAAAGATTCTGTATGAGGAACACTGTGAAATAGATGTAGAGTACCTCACAAGATACTTGTCAGATGGACGAAATTCAGGTGAAACACAGCAGCCACGTGGCAACGTACAACAGTGTATGACAATGTAAATAAAAATAAGGCAAACTGTCACACTCTTCAATAAATATTTAATATAGACCAAATAGCCCTGGTTTTCTCAAGAGGTTTCTTAGCCTCTCCCTGTCTCAAATTATTGTATTGTTTTACAGTGAACTGTAGCTGTCTTTCAGAGAGAAATAAAGGGATTTTCTTTGCTAGACAGAGAGAAATAAAGGCTTTAAAGTCAGCAGAAGATTAACTTCAGGAGCAGACTTAGTGGTTTTCAGTCCACTCTTTAAAAATGCTTTGTAAAATAAATACAATTATTACATTACTTACATAAGGCTTAAAATAAACAAAATTACCGAAATTTCAATGTTACAGTCTGTTCTCCTGACTCTAACTGAAGCTCTCTGACTGAACAAATCAAAGGCTTGGTGGTGAGATTATGGGTACTTTATTTTACCTTGCACTGTAAAAATATTTTTTATTAATTTTGTGTCATTGAGACCAAGCCTGGAGTATCTGTATCTGAAAAATATGAAAAACATCTAATAGTACACTTAACAAGTGTTTATAATGTGTTCTCTAGAAATCTAAACTCACCATGCTTACTTTTTCTGAATACTGCTCAAATGTGCAGATGGTGAGCACTATTTAGTGACACTAAAAATTATAAATATGGTGAAGGGATTATTTTTGTGTCTGCTCAGTTCAACCTCCAAACAAACCATCTGAACCACTAGTCTTTGTCATCTAAGACTTTCTGACACATACTGTCATTTGACATGGTGTGTTGTTACAATATCATCTGGCATGAAAAAAGAGGAAAAATAAAAAAAATCAGCATTACTTGAGAAGATCAGCCCTGGTGCGCTGTTCGAGTCAGGCAGAAGATCACTTGACTGCAGGTTCTGTTTATTGCTGCAGTACCCATGTCTAATATAATAGTTACATTTTACCATGGAAACAGACTCATCTTTTTATTTCCAATCATAATCAGTATAGTACTGTTTGGTTGGTTTATCTGTAAAGCCTTTCTAATTGTTATTTTTGGATTATAATTGCACATGGTCTTGGAACTTAAACTTTCTCAGAGCTGGAAAAGGATCAGCGGTTAAAATAAAAGAAAATGTAAAGAAATAGTTTGCCAAAATGGGGACTTGGCAGTTAAGTGAGAAACAGAACATAATTTTACTGAATGGCTTCATTTTAACCACATTTACTAAAAGACAAAATAATGGCTTTTCTGTGACTCTGGAATAGTAAAGTTTTGGAGGTGAGAAATACCAAATTTATTTCTGCCGTGAATGCTGCAGAAACTTACTGAGTGGCATTGCAGTGATGAATGCATTACCATTTTTCCTGTCATTTGATTTTGATTATTTTGAGGTATGTGTATAAAATCTCATGTCTGAGAATACAATTTCACATTTATAGAACCAGTACTGTAAACCATTTTCATTCAGATGCATGAAAGTTAGGTTTTCAACATGAATTAATAACCTGCCATTGAGGGTAGCAAATGTGCACCTATTTACCTATGGCAGAAAGGCTAGGATTATTGCTTGTGATGTTAGCACGTGACACAATAAAAAATCATAAGAAATGTATTCTAAGCTAACTATACCTCTGTGATTTCTTCGTATACCCTACTGGATGTACGAAGAAAAGACAAAAGCTGAGGACATTAGCACTTGAGTGAGTTAAAACAAAATAGCTAGGATGCAAAATGGCAACCTCCAAAGAACATTAGCTCAAGAATTCCTTTTAATTTAGTTTTGTTGAACTTGACTGTTATGATGAGCACAGAAATTTGTCTTTAAGCAGATTCAGAATGAAAGTGAGAATAATAAAAAGGGAACAAATGCTTGTGGAGAACAACCAGGAAAGAGTGTGGAGCAGTAGTCACAAGTAGTAAGTGGAGCAGAGATAGCCATGGGAGTAGTGTGTCTCATGCATTTTGCAGCAGGTGAAATGTGCAAACAAGTAAAAGTATAAATAGGCTAAAGGAAGCAGTGTATTTTATCCTTTTTCTTAATGAAGGAAAAATCATTTTAACAGAGAAGGCATTTTCAAATATTTAACACATGACACTGATATAACATTGCAAGAAAGGAGGAGGATTTATATTCTTTTCTAACAGAAGTTGAAACATGGAAAATTGTCTTATAGAGAATGATTTCTTCAGCTGTCTTTTTATCACTAAGGAGGCTTCATGCTGAGCATTTAGATTGGAGACAGATCAAAATGGAGATGCTTTATTTGGTTACCTTAATAGCTTAATAGGCTTTATGGATTATTAGTCTCACAAGCCTTTTTGAGCTTATAAAATCCTAATGTATTTGCTATTAGAAATTACAAGCTCAGTCCCAAAAACTCTTACTTGTATGAGCCCCTTTATGAGTTGCCTGATCTTTAAGGGTGTGGAAGGCAGCCATTCTGTGCTTAGAAAAATATTGCAGAAGATGAGAAGTGTAAGAAATTCCCAAGGGGAGCCTATAAAAACTACCTTATTCCTTTCCACTCCATCCTTTGCTAAGGATTTTTGCTCTATTTGCATTCATGCTAAGCAAAAAACAAATGGATTTGTGTGATAGACGTTAATCAAAACTGTGTTTATTTAAAAACTGTGAGTTTCGGTGACACTGATAAGGAAGAGGAGTCATCACCTAGAGTAGAAATATCGGGCTGCAAAGTCGTTCATCTGCATTTGAATTCTGAAATCCAGCTCTTCACATGCAGACACAAATCTACTCTACATCTCCCCTAGTTTGCCCTGGTTTCCCCAGGTATAAAGTTACAATGCTGTTATCTCCTAAAATGCTGGGTGACCTTCCATTTGTGTATTCTAGCCTTGCTTTTTGTTTTGCTTTATGATGTTGATTTTTTATACTACATCAAGTCTCCTTGGCCTTGAAGTTGATGTTAAGTCCCTTTGTGTTGTTATCCTTGGTTCAAAATTGATGCTCATGAGAGTTTTGCCGTATGACCACACTTCTGCCTGGACCTACTATGGCAATAAGCTTAAAACATCTTGGAGTGAAGTTACTTGCAAAGGTGTAATGAAGAGTTAGTTATGAAAACTAGTTATGAAACTTGATGATTCTTCAGTGTTCAGGGCTCTCAAGTTGACAGGCTGCTTTTTTGTTTAACACTGACAACTGTTCCTTGGATATTTTTATAGGCTTTTTTCCCCACGTGTTTCTTTCATTCAGTGGTGTAGTTCGGGGAGGAGGGAATGACCAACCACTGCTGCAGATGTTCTGGCTCAAATAGCATAAATGTGTACATTTTAAGGTGAACCAACAGAGGTCATCATTTTATCTCTCCATGACACTTACTCAAAACAAATTCAGCAGACAAATTCACTGCCAGCAGAGTAGTTCTGTTGACTTGTGAAGAATTGAGATTTGCACTGCATGGCATTTTCCGCCCAGGTATTTAAAGTTCTATCACGTATTTCTGACCACAGCAAAGGTCATATGTAACTTTTAGTCCTAAGATCAGTGGCTGACCTTGCAGAAAATCTGGCAGTTTTACAGGAAAAATGCAAGACAAGACAGTGAATATGTTAATGCTATAAAACTTAAAAATAAAAAAGTAGGAAAAGAAGTACGATGGATTCAGAAAGTGTTGAGGAAAAAAAAAATAACACAATTAATTGGTCCTTCTTCTGAGAATATCAGACTGAAGACCAAAACAGAACCAGACTAAGAATCCTGAATCAAACCTTTTCTGCAGGAGATTCTGAAACCTTTTTCATTAAGCATGTGGAATGGGATTATTTCTGTTTAAGAGCCTAAAATTTCAGTTCCTTTAAAAAACTTTAAAAAGGCATAGGAAAAGTTTATTATTTTGTTCATGTGTGAGAGTGAGTCACATACTACTGAAAGTTGAAGTTTCCCTTAGAAGAATTTAAGAAACTAAGAAAAAGCAGCTATGAAGAAGCCAATACCTTTTACCCATAACCTTTTAAGGAACCAATGGTTTGGTGCAGTCATTGCTGAAAAGTTTTGCTGATACCTTCGGGGATATAAATAGAAAAATATGGGATATAATATGTATAAAATGCTTCTTAGTGTATACTAGACTAGCTCTTGCATATTGCCACACCACCATGCTCAGCCCTTTAATGCAGAAATGAAGCTTGCTTGCTTTAACTTGTTTAATCCTAATAAGTGGTTTATGCCCATCTACGTTTACAAGGTTATCCTCACAAGGATAAAGCAGCAAAAATAGCATTTTATAAATGAAACTGAGATTCACCTTCATAGTTTCTGAAATCAGAAGAATTTGTAGGTATTAAACAGTAAGCATGAATTTGAGTAAGCGATAAATAAGGTGATTTTAGAGGAAAAAAATGACCTAGAAGATGAAATACCTTTTTTTCACCAGGAGAAAGCAGTTCATAAGGTTTAGATCAGAAAGCAAGATTTTTCTTCAGCTAATGAATGAAGGGAACAAATGAATTAAGAAAACTTAATGTATTTATTCCTACAAAAGACAGGCATGCAGACATCACAATAAACTGTGAGGTCCAGATGACAAAAACAATGTGCAGAAATTATTCTAATTCCCCTTTCTGTAGAGGGCTATACATTCTGAGAGAAAAAATGCCTGAAGTAATTAAAGAAATTAGTGCTCCAATTATCCGTTGGAAGAATTACGTGAAAATTGACAATAAAGGACTTGCTGCAAAGACTTTAAATTACTCTAATTCAATTAAATAGTGAGCAGGGTATGATTATAGGGAATTCATGGTGCAGTGATGCCAGTGAAATAAACCTTCTCTTTCTAAATACATTTTATGTCAGTAGAGTCCACACTGCCACATCAGATTTTTACAACTCTGTGTGTAATATGACTTCTTTTTTGCAGAACTTGTGATGAAATTGATTAGGTTTTGTTTGTTTGGAGCATTTCTCCTTCTGGTTCTGTTGGTGTTCTGATATAGTTAATTGTCATTAGCTACAAGACACGTAGCATCTAGGTTTTCACCTTACTAGGTTTTCACATCAGAGACATACGAAGGCCCCTTTGTTGAGTATTCTTTCATGGTCCAGGAAGGCATAATTATAATTCACGTGTGCCACAAATGTTTCATGATCACTATGGTTTTTGTAGAAAAAGATGCAATCATAGATCTAAGGATTAGTCTTCCTTGGGAAGTCAAGTTTGGAAAGATTTAGCCAACAGGTCTACATTTCTCTGAAAGATTTCTGTCCTGTGTTTCTGAGAGATAAATAATATAAATCAGTGCCTTTTCCCCAAAAATCAGTGGTTAGAATTCATTCTTCCCCTGGGTCTGTGTTTGCTTCTCAGGCAGAAAAGAAACATTTTATAGACAGAAAATACAGGTAGTCATTTTATCTTTCATTTAATAAGATAGGTCATATAAAAGCATCACTGATTCTGTGGGTAACACATTTTCTTCAGGCACACAAAAGTTTGTACTTTCTGTGTCTTCACAACACTTCTGTCTGTTTTTGTTTTCCATCTCTTGTTTTCATCCAAGATACCATGTAATTTTATGTGGCCTAAACCAAGGAATGAGTTCTTCTGTATTATATACAGTTGCAAATTAAGCTGGTATGGTTGTGTTAGCCAATTTATTTCCATCGATGGAATTAATATATTTAGCTTCTCCACAGAACTAATAAGAATCTGGAGAGCAGTTTTTCCAAAGGGTGTACCAAAACGTCAATTCTGTGTTGGCTATTAGGTCCAAAGTCCTTGGCGAAATGACCAGTCCACTCCCATGCAAATCTGTATTCTGCTATTCTCTAGCTGTCCCAAAAGGTTGCTAGGGGTTGGAAATGCTGTCACAGATTCTGTTAGTACAACAAAATCTGTGATCACCTGGGTGATCCCCAGTCCTTTTTTCACAGATGGCATTACTAATCCAGCAGACAGGAGCAGCTCTTGTTTATATCCAACCTGAACAAGCCTTTAGCTAGAAATGAGGCACAAAAGTGTTGGAATCCTGTTACAGTTCCTGATTTGCCATCCTTTAATGAGCTCAGAGAGTAGTTTATAATGTTGTCCTTACT
>WBMY01013882.1:190830-200846 GCA_013397315.1 Donacobius atricapilla
TGCCTGTGACTCTGACTGTAGTGGAGGCCAGGAGTGAAAGCAGTGAGTGTTGTGGCACGTGGCTGAGCCACAGCGTGACTGCTTGGTGGTGTGTGAAGCTGCTCTGGATGCTGTGGTTAGGAGCAGCCAGGCATTCCTTTATCTGGGAGA
Organism: Donacobius atricapilla; assembly: GCA_013397315.1. NCBI lineage: Eukaryota > Metazoa > Chordata > Aves > Passeriformes > Mimidae > Donacobius > Donacobius atricapilla. Next base: position 190,981 of record WBMY01013882.1, read on the forward strand.
AACACTAGCAAAACTCACCATAATTTGCTATAGCTTTAGGAAAGCAGTTTTAATAGTGTATTGTTTTTTTAAACAGCCATTGCTGTGAGAGTTGACTCACATAGGTAGGATATGAAGTGACTGAAATGCTTTTCGCAGAAATATTCAGGCAATTGGTTTTGATGGAGCAGTTGAACTCTCCAGATCCTCAATGAGTTTGATCTGGCTTGTCAGGGTAAGTAACTTGATCTTGAGCCCTCAGTTTTCCTAGCTCCCAGTGTTGTGTGTTTCAGACACGTGGGACTTTAAACTACACCAAAGTCTCCAAATTTTTGCATTCGGCTGTTTGCTGGGAGAGGCTTCAGGCTGAGCTGACAAAATCCCCATAGTCTGCAGAGTGAAAGTAGAGCCTGACTGTATGACTTCAAAAGCCCTTTTCAGAAAAGGTCTGGGAAAAGGTGTGAAATATGAGCACATCTTACAAATAAACTTTATTATAACCATAATGAAACCATAATTTGGATTGCAAAATGTGCCCTTTACACTATATTTTTGCTTTATATCTAACAAACTATGAGATGGACACCTTCTTTCAGCCTGCTGTGGGATAAATATCACCTCTTTTCCTGCATAAACAATCAGATCCTGCTCTCAATTAATTTAGTTTTATGCTAATGCCATGAAATTAATTCCAAGTAGTGTGAAATCAGACTTTGAGGCAATATTTTTTTGTTGGTTTGATCTGTTGGGCATATGGCAATGTCCCCTGTGCTTGGGGGTTTTTTTAATTATGATTTTACCTGATCTTCTTAATTTTTGTCATGTAATTGCTAAATCTCTGTGAACCAGAATGCAGAGGTTTTGATAATTCAGTTTTAAGTAGAATATTGAAAAACATGATTGGTTTGAGAAGAGAGTCCTGTGATTGTAAATAGGAAAGTTCAGTTTGCAAACAAAACATTGTTAACAGGAATTGAACGGTGGCAGATCTGATGATTCTGTCCCTTTCAATAAGCATGGTTTTGAACCAAAAGGAAAAATGATTTTAATAAAAGAGCACACTTCAGATATCACCATTGACATCCGCAGCACAACTGCAGGAATACTATTTATGAAGCATATCAAGTCATTAAACCTGAAGTGATATCTACTGTAAAACTGCCAGTAAGGCAAACAGGAGGCAGGCATACTTTGGGAGTTCTAATCTGTGTCTCTCCTCATTCTGTCCACACATTGTTTTACAAATGGGAAGATGCCTCTACAAGATTCAAATACATTTATTCCTTTGACTGTCTTGGTCAGCATTACAGGCACAAACGGTTAATCTAAAAGACCATGCATGGAACCCCATATAATAAAAAATCCGTAAGATCCTGACTGGATACTCAAAAACTCCCACATTAAAGAACAACATTTACTGACAATTTAGCTTGAAACAGACTGCAATTATCCAAATCTCCGGTGAATATTGGAAAAGAATCATGTGTGCATTGTTCACTTAAGTTTTTACATACTTGCAGAGTGATTGCAAAATCATATTGAACTAGAAACATGTAAATTCATAGAAATGGGAGTTTTCATGTTTATGGATTACTCACAGACAGATAAACACTTAAAAGCATATAGTGATTTCTGTTTTACCTTAACTAAAAGTTTTCTTTTTATGACTAATTTAATTGTTTAAAAATTATGTCCTAGGGAGGTAGGTTGTTTCTTCCTGGAAAAACCAGACTTTTGTAGATCCAGCAGGATGTGCACTTCATTTTGGGGTTTTAAAGCCAAAAACATGCTAACCTAGAATGTAGCCACAGGAACTGGAGTTTGGCTATTAAATAATCAGCAAATGCATATCCTAAGGTTCAGAAATTATTTTTATTTGTCTTAATAAAATTCATACCCAGTATATTTCATTATGAGGGCCGAGCTTCACTGTGCAAATTCAGCTCTTAGTTTCAAATCCCCTCTGTCTTGGGTGACTTCACTCAATGCAAGGGTGTAGTTTTTGTTAAAAACTCTTCCTGATCCTTCCATTTGATGTACCTTTTACATTGAAGAAGGACTGTCTGGGCTGGGCAGTATTGAAAGCAGTGGGATGTAATAGCCCTCTTGTTGCTAAGCACAGATAGTTATGACCACGCTTCTTATTGAAAGTAGATGGCTGAAACAGTGGAAACACTCCACTTGGATACAGAGGTGTGCCAGTCCCTGAAACAGAAGTTTTCCTGATGGGCTGGCTTTCCATGGGCATTGTGTTATGTGCATGCCAATGAGATAGGAGGGGAAAAGAAAGGCAGCAGGAAAGTCTAAAATACAACAAAAGAAGCACAGATTGTGGGGAAAAATCATGAGAGGCAAAGACCTCATCCCTGTCTTCAACTTCCCTCAAGGGGAGGCAAGAGGGCCAGGCACTGATCTCTCTGGTGACAGGACCTGAGGGAATGGCTTGAAGCTGTGTCAGGGAAAGTTTAGTTTGGATATTAGGGTGGTTGGGCACTGGAACAGCTCCCCAAGGAAGTGGTCACAGCTGCAGCCAAACAGAGCTCAAGAAGCATTTGAACAATGCTGTCAGGTATATGGTGTGACTCTTGGGGTGGTCCTGTTGGACTTGATGATCCTTATGGGTGCCTTCCAACTCAGCATATTCTGTGATTCTGTGATTTTATGACAGAGGCAGACTGTGCATTTGGGGAGTAACTGATGGCTAAAAGGATGCTTCCACCTAGGGGTAATGGCCTGGTCTTGTGCTTGTGACTTCTGCAGTTAAAGACTGCAGACTTACAGATACCAGAATTTAATTTTTATTGTAGTGGAATGGAATTACATTAAAGATGGATGAGGTTGCTGTGAGTTTCTCTTCCCTTGCTAATTGAAAGACCTTGCAGATTGTGATTTTGGCTGGCATCCAAAATAACATTTCTCCGCAGAAGTCTCAGAGAAATTTTATGTTTTGCAGTAAAGCTCATCTGGCAGCTTACAGGTGAAGAAATACTTTTGCCGTAGGCTGTAAATGGGATAGAGAGGTGAAACACAGCTAAGAGCTCTACCTCAGTAGCACCTGTAGCTGCTTAGGCTGCCACCCTCACTACTTCACCATGAACTCTCTCTTGCTTCTCTGTGGCTTTGATCTCCTATTACATCCATGTAAGTCCCTCCTAACTCCAGCACATCTCCTTTCCCCAGGACCTTATTCTCTTCGATCACAAGGGGAATTATCCTTGGAACTGTATCTTTAGCCTAAATATTAGTTAGGAAGCTGTTTTGGGAGAACCAGACTTTGCAGAGAAGAGCAACAGGGCCACTGCTTCTGCACTGGCAGTGGTTTCTCTGCAGACATCTGGGTCATAGTTGTAGGGACATATCAGTAGTGTGAAAGGCAGTGTGAAATAGCAGACTGATGAAGGAAGATGATCACAAAGACTTTCTGTCTATCCTCGACTATGCCATGAAGGACACAATTTCTCTAATGATCCAGACAGTGAGAGCCGTAATGGGGGAGGTCTGATTTAAGGTCTGAAAGTTGTAACCCTTCGTTCAGGAGGAGCAGTGTCATTTAGGCCTCTGCATCAGTTTCATCTCTTAGCTCTAAAGGAGTGAAAAGTAACCTGGTACATGCATACTGCAGATTGTCCAGAACATGTCTGGTGGTCTCTAGAATCCTAGCATGCAGGGATGCTCTTGATTTCAGAGCCATGAATCTCTTTCATCTTAATGCCAAGCAGAACATTGTAGAAAAATAGTTAAAAGCAGGTATAATCAGAGTAAGACAGAAGCTAGTGTAGTTCTCTTTTTGATTCTCCTAATTTGAAGAAAACTCTTTTGTTTTATTTTGTGGTTGTAGATGAAATTTGGAAATCAGACTTGCTTTTCTGTCCACAGCTCCATCAGGCACACTTGCAGTAGAGTGCAGGTTTCTTAATCTGCAGGTTCCTCTGTAAAATTTCTTCTCTATTTCTTCATAAAATATTTTCTCCCTACCATTCCCTACCCCTTCACCAGGTATAAGACAAACTCTTAGATGGCATTTCCATGTTTCATTTGATAAAAAGGACCTAGGAGGCAGCAATGGAAAAGCTTAAAATGATTATCTGAAGGATTAACATAGAGGTAGATGGCATTCAATGTCAGTTAGGAGGACAGCAAGCCTGAAATACTGTTGAGTCAAATAGGCCAAAATAACATACTTTCTTTTAGGAGTATTTTGTCTTGGACATAATGTCTAGTTTCACATTGTAAAACTGAGAACATCCAGTTAGTGGGTGAATAAAAAAACCTAAACCATCACATTTTCATTTGTTTCCCTCTTAAAATGTTGAGGAATTAGTATAGCATCCTACAGGATGCAAAAAGCACAAGTGTTCTGATGCTTTGATTACACGAATTCTCATATAATCTTGTAAACTCATAGGTTCAGACTTGTTAGAGACAGAAATAGTGCAAAAATTTAAAAATCTTAGATGTTTGTTAGCTAAAAAAATATTGTAGGAGGTACGTTTTGATCCTTTACCTATAGCTATTGGAGATGCTGCTCTTAAAGAAGATTGGCTTTGTAGCTTATTGAAATGAACCTCTACATTGTGCTCAGCAGGAGATGCAAAACCCAAAAGTGCGCAGTAAATTGTTATAGAGAGGGCACTCATACCCAGTAACCTGCCTCTATAGCAATCAGCCCTCTCCATAAGAACTTTACAGTGTCTCTGTTCCTAGTTAACAAATGAGAAAATGGAGGATCAGAACCTGACTGCTAGATTTTGCCTATTACAGGGGTGTAAAACTGATACCTATGTTACTACAACTCATAGCTGCCAGCATGCTCCCAGGGATGATGATTTTATGTTTTGAAACACAGTTATTTGAAAAGTTTGTACCTCAATAACAGCTGTATTGGTGATACCTTCCTTTAGACCTGTTCTCTCTTTTTTTTAATGTGTGAGTTACACCATATTATTATAATTAAATATTATTACTGTTTCATGGGAAAGGTGGGCCTGCCAGATAGCCAAGGCTTTGGCCAGTATTCTGTATTCTATTCTCTGTCCCTTTCTATCACTTTGGGAAACATCCACTGTGGAGCAATACTCAGCTGTTTTCCCAATATCATTCATTATTGTATACGCCCCTCACAGGTTTGCTTATATTGTTCCTGCAGCCACTATCCAGAGAGCTTGATCAGGCATGTCTGCCAGCTGACAACAAAGTCGGTGGAGATCCTGGTAACAAAAAAGTCACCTGGAAGGGAAAGGCAGCTGTGAAACAAGATGAGAGAGTGATCCTGGTGGAACAGGGACATGACGAGGACAGCTGAGGATGTGCTGATTCAGCATTTCCTCCCTATGGGCTGTGCAGGCTGGTTTCTTTTCTGCAGCTGGAGCTGTCCTTCAGGACCTCCGGGGTGCAGGAGGTGGAAAGACAGTGAAACTGCAGGCTTTTTGCCCATGTGAAGAATCCTCTGCATTATACAGCCAACTGACTGCAGTGAAATTATTCAGGAGCTGAACATCAGCATAGTAATGGTCACAGTTGACATTTGCCAAACATTTTCCCCTCTGGGAATGACTGTGACCACTTCTCAGGCAAACTCTGAAACCACCATTATCTGTAGCCGATCCTTTGTGTATTTAGGCAAGGAAATGCTTTTTTGCTGCCTTCTTACTAAGCCAGTTTGATTGAGTTGCAAGAAATGAAGAGTAAGTGTTTCCTGTCAGTAGTGTCTATAGTGTAGTTGCAATTCAGATTAAAACCTTCCCGGTCCCCTCCTTACAATTTGCTTCTTGTTTCATATGTGATTTTGCTTCCAAAATGCCTTAAGTTTTGAGAACTGATACTTGGAGTACTCACTAATGCCTTCTCATGTAATGTTGTTGATGAAGTACCTGCATATATAAGACTTTAAATCCATGCATTTTAAAGTTAGCCATATAAATCCATACTGAAGTACTTAAACTGGCACTTGTGAACACGTTTTGTGCATGTGTACCTAATGACTGTTAAGTACCTAGATTTATTTATTCATTTACTTGTTTGCTTATTTATTTAAGGATTTTTTGCCCTCCTGAAAGTTACGTAGACATACAGAGCTGTGGTGCTAAATTATTTGACTCAAAAAATAGCAAAAGGTGACTTTATTAGTAAGTCTTGAAATGAGGATAAGAGGAACGACTTAAAAGTGCATAATTACTTTTGACACTAAGGAGATTAAAAACTCATGAAGTCTTTAAGCTTGAGCTTTTACATTGCCACCCTAAGCCAAAGATACCTGACTTTAAGCAAGTTCAGAGAAGGTAAAAGACGTGGGGCAGACTCTTCCTTACACATGATGAGTAACTAAATACCATATAATTGGTTATACAGTCTGACTAGAAGAGCCTTATTTTGCACAGTGGGATGCACAGATATCTGGAATTAAATCAGTTGACCTAACTTTAGCATATGATTTAGCAAGTGATGGCTTACACCATCTATTTGTCACTGCTCAAATCAACTAAGATGCATGTCTTCTAAACATTTATGAGGATTCACTATGTGTATGCACTTTGGATAATTGCTTGAACAGACTGGCATAAAAGAGACAACAGATCTAAATTAACAAATCGATTTTGCTTTTTCCAGAGCTACAACTTTTGCACTTGATGCCTCTAAACAAGCAGTTGTAAATGGAGCCTTATATTCCATTTTGGTGGTCCAGGTTAATGTCTTTGGTAGTTCAACCTCTAATTTAATACATTCTTAATTTTGATGAGTAAAGCAACTTAATAGCCTCAGTTTAATTTTGAATGTGGTTTTGTGAATCATTTACTTTCTTCAACAATACAGAGATCTGCTTCTTCAGGTAAAACTCCCTGTTTACTTTTAGGAAAGGGAAGGGTGAAAAGAGGAAAGAAGACAAAGTGAAAGAGAACTTTAGTGTATTTTTCTACAGTGTGGTTACTAAGGCTTTTTCTTCCTCTGTTTTAAATAAGATCCAAGGTCCTGTACGCAGTGTTAATTCGCAGTCTGGATTCAGATATTGATGTCTAAGCAGTAATATATAAATTAAAAACCTTACCATCAGTTTACTATACCTTAAACACAGAGGTATTCCCTTGCAGCTACTTAGAGCCTTTCTGCAAAAATAATCTAGAGAGTGGGGTAGTGAGGTGCATCACCTTCAGTTATAAAGTTGTACTGGCCCCACTGTGGCACCTGACAGAGGTTCTGCAGGTAGTGATGGTCAATTTTTTATTTCCATGGATACCTAGAATTTTAGTATAAGTATATTGAGACCACTAGAATTTGATCTTTCCAGCCAACCATCAAGTGGGCAAAGGTTATGGATTGTTTTGGAGTATTCACATGAAGGAGCTCTAAGGGGTTCTAATTTGGTAAAATTCAGAGTTGTATGTATTAAGAGAACTAGATAAAGTATTACCTTCAATTTTTGGTTACCTCACTAAGCTTATTCGGCTTATTTCTGAAATCTGCCTAGCTGAATTTGTTGCTAGGACTTTAGTTATGTCTTAACCTGACTAACCATATAATTTCAAAGAAATGCAGAACAGTTCTATTCCAAGTATATTGCTAGCACTCCTTAGGATACTGGTTTTAGAAATTAACTAAACTATCTTAGGTTAACCAGACTGACTTCAGTGGCTGCCTTTGAAATCTATCTCATTTTTCTGCAGCTCAGTCTAGCAAAGAACCCTACAGACCCTAAGCATAAGGTTAGAGAATCCTAGAAAAATGCTCCAAGAAAACTTATCTTCTGTAATTTACTTGAGGACTGACGAGTGGTGACTCACTGCCAGCTGTAAAGTTGCTTTGTCCAGATGCCACTTTTTAAAACAGGCATAAGAGAGAGCCAAAGAGTCCTACACTAGAAAGCATCTTGAGACAATTATGTAAATTCCTGTCTGGGCTCAAATAATACAATAATTGGAGACACCGTATTGCATTCAGCACCATGCTGGCAAATAACAAATGTCACTAAATGCCATTATTCCCAGAAAAGCTGATTGATTGTTGATTGATTGACTGATTTTTGATAGTTTTTTTATTATATTTGGAAAATATTTATCAAGCAGAAAAGTGATGTGAACACACACTGCAGAAAGGGTGTTGAAATCCCCTTACGTTTTTAGTTGCTTTTCTTTGACAATGGCATTTCTCATGTTAGAAGAAGGGAATGGGCAGTCCAGTTTACTGATTGTTTATGGCTACTGAACCTTTAACATGGAAACTTCAATTAGAGCAAAAACTGCTTGAGCTGCTGACACTGAGGTCTCTAATTCTGGTTGTGGACACTCTAATTGATGATTCAAGTTACTAGCCGTCTTTTGTTAAAAGGGGTGCTCTGTGTCAAATACCTAGAGCTTTTTATAGATTCTGCTCTTCCTTTGACTGCCATGATACCCTTTATGTCAAAGGAAAGCGCTGGGAGACTCACCAGGCACTTAGCGAGCCATCACCTCTTGCATGAATTACTCAGAAGCCTGGTTCTCAACAACGTATGTTCCCAAAAAAGGCAAGGAAGTTGTCAGGCTCAGTCACTGATGGACTTAGGTTACTGAGGAATAGAGATGTGTGAAAAGAATACCAGAAACCATTTCTCCATAGCAAGTAGACTTTTTTTTAATGTATTCTTCCTGAAACAAAATTTTTAAGACTTTTAGCTCATCTGAAGCAAGCTTGAGTACATGATCATTGATGGCGGCAGGAGGATGGACAAATTCTTGTGTCTGGCCATGGGGTATGGGAGAACTAACAAATACTCCATTTCATTCTCTAAAAAAAAATAGTGATCTACCTAATGATTTTATAATTCTGATAAAAATGCAATAATGGATTGTACCCCAAATACTTTTGAATAAGAAGGTATGCTAGAATGCTTTTTTTTCACTTTGCAGAATCATAATAAATGAAATCATTGTTTTAAAGAAATTAAAGCATATAATTGCAAAGCATAATTTTTACTAGTAAAACCTTCAGAAATATTTGTACTGTATAAGACATGGAACGTTCATCTCCTTCTGATCCTAAGGGAACTAACATGCAACAGTTGCCATGATTTAAGAACAAATGTATTTTTACAGACAAACTGTATTTTCTTTTAAATATCATTGTTGAGTTTGTCCACAAATGCAGAATTTGCTCCCTGTGTGAAGAAACACCACCAACTAGACCAGTTTTTAGGTGTTGTCTCAAATTAAGATGGCATAAAATGCCTGAATACTCAGTGTTTCTACAAGGAAAAAATGATGCTTTAAGATACTTTCCCATGCAGTGTATGATACCAATGCTAAATAGCAAAAACCATATTCAAACTTCGCTGTGAACAATGGTAAAATAGTCTAATTTTCCATCCTGGTGTTGTCAAAATGCCATCCAATACTGTAAACAGCAACACAACTGAATTTTTCACTGCCATAGTTTAAGACACTATTTAAAGGTGGAGTTTTTCATTGTTACTCCAAGCTATAATCCAGGAAATATAAGTACTTAGTATCACCAGAATGTCAAACAATTGTTTAAATGCCTGGTTTTGAAATTTTCCTTAATATTTCTGCTGGAATATAACTTGACTGGCAAGTTCAACTCAGAAGCAATTGCATGGCTAATCATGTGTGGAAAAAATATTTTTAAAAATCCATTTCATGGTGTATGCCCCAATTTGTATTGGCAAATAATTAAATTATTTCACACTTCTGTTTCCTTGATGCATATGGAGAATATGTTTCATTATTCTTCTTTATATAATTATCTTTTACTAATTAAATTATATGGTGCAAATGATTGACTAGCTGTTCTTACGCACTCATTTAGCTTCATCCCATTCTTTTTCAAATAAATGAGAAGTGTTTCCTTCAACGTGAAATTTTGAAAAGTGATAGTCTTCAGACCTTTGTCAGGTAGAA
>WBMY01013884.1:9024-29191 GCA_013397315.1 Donacobius atricapilla
AGGATGAGGCGCAGGGAGCAGCTCCAGCAGGGACAGTCCCTAAGGATGAGGCGCAGGGAGCAGCTCCAGCAGGGACAATCCCTAAGGATGAGGCGCAGGGAGCAGCTCCAGCAGGGACAGTCCCTAAGGATGAGGCGCAGGGAGCAGCTCCAGCAGGGACAATCCCTGAGGATGAGGTGAAGGAGGCAGCTCCAGCAGGGACAGGAGCCCCGGGGCCAGCGGCCAGCGGGAGCCCGGGCCCCGGGAGCGGCTGGGATGCGGCGGATCGGAGCCTGAACGGGGAGCGGGACCGGGAGCAGCAGCGGGAGGACGGGATGGCCTCGCCGGGCGCCCTGGAGGAGGAGGAGGAGGATGAGAAGCAGGAACACGACATCTCCCTCTTCGTTAAGGTAGGGGTGAGGGGCTGCCGGGGAATCTCCGCAGGGAATCTCCTCTCCCAGGATCCCCGTGGTGAGGGGCATTTAAATGTGGCAGGCGAAGGGCCAGCCTGGCGGAGGTGATTTGGTTATTAAAGCCCAAAATAAACTTGCCTCCGACTCCTCACCCCGTCGGGAATCGCTGGCATAAGGAGTTCTGCGTGAGTTTTCAGCTCTCCAAAATGCAGGGCGAGGGGTTCTCATCACAGGGGCTGAGAGGGGAGAACCTGGGAACTGTCGTTTCAAAATGTGATGCTGGGATTGTCTAACATGAATTAGGGGTGACATTTAGGGAATCGTCCCAAATTTTGGCAAGGCTGAATTCACAGTCAGTAAAGAGCATCCCTTGGACTTGTCCAGTTCGTGTTGCTTTGAAGGGAAGATTTGGGTTAGAGGGAAATGGGAAAACAAACAAACAAACAAGGGAGGGGAGGAAACTAAAACTAATTCCTGGTATTTTATTGAGTAGAGCTTTAGACCTTTCTATCCTGTGCCTGGAATCCCACCCAAATCCCTGGGGCTTGACATGGGAACGGCAGCCATCCACAGGGTCTTTATCAGATGGGGATTTTCAGTGTGTAGAAAACATCTGGAGGTGATTCCTTCCCTCTGCCCCCTCTGGACTAAAATGTGGAGCAAGGTGGAATAAACATAAAGCTAAGGAAATAAGCCTGGGGAAGCAGAAGGCATGTGGGACCTTCTCCTCTACAAACCATCCTGTCCTGTAGCTCCTGAGCTGGCTGAGGCTGCTTCTGCCAGCCAGAATTCACATTAAAATTAAAATTAAAACTTGGTGCCTCCCACTTTATGTGAGGAAAACATGGCCAGAATGAGAGAGCAGCCTAGAGAATAAGCGCATTTGTTGTGACTTCATGGTCGCCAAATATTAGGATTAAACCTGGGCTTTGAAAATATTTGTGAATTAATAAAGGCAGAAGGAGAAGGGAGGAGCATTTTTGTGATGGGCTTAATATTGGTAATTTAAGAATGCCAAGAAAAAAATCCAGCTGCTTTTCTAATTATTTCTGTATTACAAAGCTTGTGTATTTTACCTCACCTGGAGCTGGATTTTTGTAGTTGGGATTGGATTCATTTTTAGTTAGAGGTTGGAATGAGTTTCTCCAGGAAAAGAGGAAAAAAAAAAAAAGAAAGCCAACTGGAGAGCTCAGGATCTCCCCAGGCACCAAAATGGCCATGCCATGGTTTGATAGTAAAACACGAATAGAGAGAAATATAAAAATAAATCCCAAAAGGGAAGAAAATACACAAAAAACCAACACAGAAATAGTGCTGGAGTAATCCTGGCAGCTCCCCTGCCAGGGAATATTATCCTAGGCCAGGCCAACATTAAAATGCCTGGTGCTCTGTCAGTGATAAAGCTCTAAGAAACATCAGCCTCAGGAAGAAACCCCCCTGGAAGAATAAAACCTCAGAATTCCCTTCAGGCTCTCACTGGGTGCTCCCTGATTTCCATTTGCCCGTGGAACAATATCATTTATTTTCTTTAGATAACAATTCCCATTATTCCAGGTGTTTGAAAAGCAAATGTTCCCAAAGGTCATCCAGATATCCTTCCCTTGGGAATTCAGTGTCCCTGGTACCTTTGTCCTCTCTGCTCTTCAAGGGCTTTTCCCCCCTCTGTAGCAAAACCCCTTTATTGATCAGGAGACTTCTGTAAAAGTCAGATTTTTTTTTTTTTTACCATCTGAATAGGCTTGAACTCTCACTAAAATTCACTCCATTGATTTTAAGTAATAGAACATCTATCTATGACTTAAGAGCTTATTTCTAAATTGAAATTACCTAATTATTTATAGATGGAAAACTCAACAGAATCACAGCGGCATATTTCAGAATTCCAAAGATTCCTAAGGGTTTCTCTGTACCACAAACACTTGGCCAAACAACCCAGCTGGAGCACAAGGCCTTGCTCATCTCCCACAACATTTCTTCCTCAGTTTCAGGGTTAAATGGATTTTAGTCAAAGCTGACCATGAGCACAAGGTAATAGATTTTATCCAAGGAAAAAGCAGGGGGATTTATCTAGTTTGGTGACATTCTTGGTCTCTAAATCATTTATCTCCATTCAGAGGATGATTTCATTCCCATCAGAGCCAGAGGTTGCTTGTCTGCAGCAGAATTTCCTTGCACCACCCCTGAGATAGCCTTGAGTGACTTTACACAGAGCTGTGCAGGGTTATAGAAAGGGCTGAAAAATGAGAAAGGAAAAGCTTTGCTGGAAGGACAGAAATGGGAACAACTGCATGCCTGCCTCCAGAGTCAGTGTACCCAGCTCAAACGGGAATGGGGGTTTCCTACAAAAAAAAAAAAGGAAAAAAAATCTTCTTCCTCCGATGTGATGAATCTGGGCCTTAAATAGAACTTAGATTATAAAGTAGCAACTGAATTTGGAGTGCTTGTAGGTAAGAAATCCGTGGGCAGCGGGAGCTCAGCTGGATGCCCATCCAGTGGAGCCCGTGCTGCACCTGGTGCTTGGTGTAAACATTGGAATTGTCATCACTGAGGAGGTGTTGGTGCTGAAAATCTTGATTTTTCCTCCTCACTCAGGGTGTAACTGGGGCAGGTGAGTGGGGGTTATACAGCCAATAACTGTTGTGCTGTGCCCAAATCCAGGTGGGCAGCTGTTTATGGGCCTTTCTTAGCGCAGATTCACCACAGGAGTATTTCAAAGATCTCAAAGAGTGAAATGAAAGATTTCTGTGTGCAGAGTTCCACCAGCTCCACACGTTGGGTTCTGCTCCCTTCTCCTCACTCCCTGTTTTCAACCTTCCTGAGCTCCACTCGTTGGACCTTCTGCAGGACCTTGTCTCAGGTACCACATGAAAAAAAGTTCAATCTTCACTTCGAAAATCCTGTCATTTAAAATCCTGGTGCTTTTTTTTTGTAAGTTGCTTCCCTCCACCATTCCTTTGGGTATTTTCATTTGTCAGTGAGACCTTTCTGCTTTTTTAATTGAGGAGTTATAAAAGCTTTGAGCTGGTGACAAGGCGGGCATTGAGAACAGCTTGGCCTGGGAGGGCTTTTCCATGCTCAGGGGGATTCAGGGGCTCTGTGAAGGTGATGCCCGAAGAAAGGAAACATGATCCCACAGAAAGGCCCTGGCCCGCAGCAGCACAGGAGCAGCCCCGGGGCTGGAGGTGCCAGCAGCGGGCTCTGGGCACGGCTGCTCAGCCCTGAGCGCTGCGGGGCTGCCCAGCAGCACCAGCGCAGCCCCGGCGCTGCACTGCTGCTGCTGCAGGGCTCTGCGGGACTTGGGCTCCTTGGCTGCACAAAAAGCACCAAAGCAGCCTTTCTCCAAAGCCAGAGCAGGAAGCTGGCTCCCCTCCTGTGGGTATTTGAGCTCTCCTAGATCCCTTTTAATTTTTTTTCTTTTTTTGTTTTCAGCTGGAATATGGCAATTCCAGGTTCCCTAATGCAGCTTAAGAGGAACTGGCATTACAGATTCTGTTCATAACTCTCCAGGTGTGCTGGGGGCACCGTGAGCAGCAGCTTCTCTGGGGCTTGGAATGAGATGGGCTTTAAGGTCCCTTCCAACCCAAACCTTTCTGTGATTCTGTGACTCCAAGAATGGCTGAGGGAGCTGGAAAGGGGCTGAGCCTGGAGAAAAGGAGGCTCAGGGGGGACCTCACTGCTCTGCACAAGTCCCTGCCAGGAGGGGCAGGGAAAAAATAAGAGGAAATGGCCTCAAATTGCACCAGGGCAGGCTCAGCTTGGAGACTGGGAAAGGAAATTCCCCTGGCAGAGTGGTCAGGCCTTGGGCTGAGCTGCCCAGGGAGGTTTGGAGTCCCTGTCTGTGGGAGTGCTCAGGAGGAGTCTGGAGGTGGCCCTTGGGGACAGGGTTTGGGCTGATGCTGGTGCTGCTGGGGTGGCACTGGGGGATCCTGGAGGACTCTTCCCACCTCCGGGATTTGGGGATTTAGACAACTGACAGACCAACATCGTTTTCAGGATTGACATAAACCAACAGACAGAAACCAGTGATCAGAAATATGAAGTGGCATCTAAGTTATTTTTGTATCATTTAGTCAGAATCACCGATTGGTTTGGGTTGGAACCGGGGCCCTTAAAGCCCATCCCATTCCACCNGTTTGGGCTCCTTGGCTGCACAAAAAGCACCAAAGCAGCCTTTCTCCAAAGCCAGAGCAGGAAGCTGGCTCCCCTCCTGTGGGTATTTGAGCTCTCCTAGATCCCTTTTAATTTTTTTTCTTTTTTTGTTTTCAGCTGGAATATGGCAATTCCAGGTTCCCTAATGCAGCTTAAGAGGAACTGGCATTACAGATTCTGTTCATAACTCTCCAGGTGTGCTGGGGGCACCGTGAGCAGCAGCTTCTCTGGGGCTTGGAATGAGATGGGCTTTNAAGGGAACCACAACCTCTTGGGGTAAATACTTCCTGGAATCATCTTTTGCCCGTGCTTTGGAAGTGCTAAATCTCCCTCAGGACTGTGCAGGCTTCATGCCTCTGTTCATTCCCAGGGCCGATCTCTGTGGTTTGAAGGTTGGTTTTAGGAAAAAAAAATTAAAAAAAAGAAAAAAAGAAGAAAGAAAATCAGGGTCTTCAAAGCTTCCTGGCCCTATTCCTATTTTTATATCCTCCCAGCTGACTGCTGCAGTAAAGCCCCACACCATGTGTTTTGCTTTAAGCACAAGCTTAAAGTCACGTGCTGTGTAAGCCCTTCATTAAACAGGGAACCCTTCCCTGATCCAGGCCCAGGGCACAGCTTGGATTTCCTGCTGCCTGGAACCAGCAGAGTCTCCTTGATGAGATCAGCCAGCTACCCAAATTCCACCCATGGGGCCTCTGCTCCTGAATTTTGTCTTCATAAAACCTGCTCTCACCTGTGACCAGCACGGAGCAGGGCCAAGGGTGGAAGTTTTCCTTGGCTCTCCCTGCCCTCAGTCCCTGAGGTTGTCTGAAATTAAATTTCAGTCCCTCAATCCCGTTGGAGAACCTCAGCCTTCCTCAGGAGCTTCCCTGGAAGTGTTCCTCTGGATGTGGGACATGGCTGAGAGGTGGTGATGCTGGGAGAGCTTGAAGGGCTCTTCCAAATGTGATCATTTGGGGATGGTGGATTACCCTGCAGCTCTGCCAGGGAGTTTTCACTCTGTCTGTTGAATCTGAGGCTTGATTGATGTTTTCTGTAAAAGAATAACAAACCAGTCTGGAGAACTCACGGCATTCACTAATATAAAACATTAGAGTGTGGGGAGTGATCTTCTGGAAAGTGATTTGACCAATTACATGGAAAATATAACTATACTAAAATCAAATTATTAAAAACGTCAGGGGAAACTTTGGAAAGGGCCTTCCTTAAATTAAAAATTTGTGGTAGAAGGTGTCCTTGCCCATGGCAGGGGGTTGGAATGAGATGATCTTTATGGTCCTTCCAACCCAAACCATTCTCTGATTCCATCAGTGTGATTTTTATGGAAATACCACCTGCCAGTGTGAGGCTTTTCTTCCAGTATTGTGTGGACTGTTCAAATCCATATTTATGACTCTTTGTTAGTGTAAATTCTGTGAAGCAGAGGTGATAATGGAAGGTCTCAGTATGCCCAGGTTTTTTCAGGATGCTTATTCCTGGTGATGCCACCTGGAATTGCAGTTTTATAATTTTTAACCAGAGAGAGACCCCTTCTCTTCAGAGCTGGGAAAGGGAATCAGGCAGAGAAAGGAAAATTAGAGTTTATGGAAGGGGAAGTGAATGTGGAGACCTCCTCCTGTGCCATCACTGAGTGTATTCCCTGTGTTTTTCCTGGAAAGGTCCTACAGCTTCTTTTTTTTTTCAGCCTCTGAGGGTTTTGGGGCACTGACCAGAGAATGGGCACGGCCCCGAGGCTGCCAGAGCTGCAGGAGCCTTTGGGCAGCGCTGCCAGGGGTGCCAGGCTGGGAATGTTGGGGCTCTGGGCAGGGACAGGACTTGGATCGATGATCCTATGGGTCCCTTCCAGCTCAGGATATTCCCTGATTATTTAAAAATTAATTGCTTGTCCCCCGACTCTGCCCAAGTGAACGCACTGAGAAGGTGACCCAAAATCTCCTTGCTGAGATGATAAAATGTCCCCCTGTGATAATGCCCTGTCTGCATTTCCATTTGCAATAGCTGATTATTTGCTGATAAAAAACTCAGCTCAAGTGACTCCATTCCCGTTGCTCTCAATGACAGCACTGTCTCAGCTCCGAGGGATTTTAATTCCTTCCTAAAAATACCAAGTTTCTCCAAGAAAACAGCTTCAACAGCCTGGCACTGCTGCTGGAGGCAGCAGGACAAAGGTGGAATTTCCCTTTTTGTTTCATTTCCCTCCATATGCTGAAATTTGAGCACATGTAAGAATATTGCAGATATTCAGAAATGGAGTTGTCAAAGTCAAACAGCAGAACAGGGGCAGTGAAAGAGAAGCCTTCCCCGAGTTATTCGAATGGGGCAGTTACAAACAAGTTAAACATTGACTCCGATTTCAGAATTCCCATTTGTGTCTTGGTGAATCATTGACGTTTCCCCGGTGGCTGTTTTGGAAATTATTTTTTTAAAGCTCTTAGAGAAGAGGAGCATTTTGTAAATATAAAAAAAAATACTTTTTTTTTCATAATGGGGCAGATGAAAATCAAAACAGGGTCCAAATATATCCAATTTTGGTATAATTTTGGAGCCTGTGCTGCCTGTGAAAAAAAAATAAACACCCCCAAGCCTTCAGCAGAACCATCAGGTCCCTCTGGCAGGAGCTCCAAGGGGATTCCCCGGGATCACTGGGACAGTCCTGGTGTGGAGGAAGATCAGCCTTAGATCCAGTGGGTTGGAAATCGCATTCCTGCAGTGCATCTCTAAACCCCCTGTTTTAATTAGCAATGCTGTATTTCTCCTCATTTCCCAAAGAAGTGAGGTGCTGGGAAGAGCGGCATGGGGAATAGCCTGGAATTGGAATTCACACTGGGAATGGAAGGTTCTTTTATTCAATTTTTCAAAGTTCTTGGAAGGCACCTTCCCATTGCAGCTGACAGGGTTTATTTTGTTCTTTCTATGTGGACCAAAGATCACAAATTATTGGAGGTGAAAAAAACTTCCCCACCCTTTTAGTATTTCACTTTTACCTCTTGATTTAAATTAGGAATATCATTAGCAAAGTATTTTCTACCTGAAGCTGCACAAAAGAGCTTCTTAATCTGAGTATTTCCTATTGACTTACTTATTGGTTTCCAGCACAAATCACAGGTGTTTTATACATATTGTTTTGTTTATATGACTTGTATACCATTTATATGTGTTAATTTAGACATATAATTTATAATGTCCATTTTTACTGAATTTATTACATATCATTTATGTAACAAATTTATACACATATAAAACTGATATACATATCAATTCATCAATATAATTTATAATTTTTATATATATAGAAGTATATAGGTAGTTTTTTATATGTAATTTTTATACAGTTTTTGTATTTAGCTTGAACCAGCCCAGCTGGGTTGCAGGGTCAGGATAAATGCAGTGTAAAACAGGATGTATCACAGAAATACTTTTTAATCCGTTTTCCCCAGCCCTGTAACATGTTCAGGAATATAAAACCCTTTTGTTGAAGTAATTCCCTGTAAGAATTTCTAAAGGATGTGAGGGGTTTTTTGTCTCCAGGTTGAGCTGGCACCTCGCCACATTATTATATGGGGATTAGGAATAGCAGGGAGGGATTTAACCATAATTCCTGTAACAGGATAAATGGTTAATAGCATTTGGGCTGCTGCTTGTGACCTGGGGACGTTCCCAGGGACACAAGGCCCTGCAGAATTCCCAGTGTGGGGAAGTTGGGGAATAGTTTGGGAGATCCAAACCACTGACCTGGAACTGGGCAGCGTCTCCAGGCTCTGATTTCACCTGGCTGTGGTTAAAGGGCTCGGGGTTTTCTTCCACCCCTGGCAAAGGGCTTGAAAATAATCTCAAAAATTCAAATGAAAGACTGGGTAAGGATTAAAGGGAGTGATCAGAGCAGGGCCTTGGATTCTCCCAGGGATGGGGCAGCCACAGCTCCTCTGGGAATTCCATTCCAGGGCCTCCCCACCCTCACAGGGAGGAATTTCCTCCTAAAAAAAAAAAGACAAGACTTCATTATCATCATCTGCAGAAGAAGCAAACAAATGGTGATGACTCCAAGCAATGCCGGTTTGAGTGAGACACGAACCAAGGAGAGCTCAAAAGGCAAATCAAAACTGCAAAATGGCAATCACTCGTGTGGGAGAAAGATACTCCCAAACTGGGCAAGATTCATTTAAACTCTGCTGGAGTGCAGCTCAAGTTTTTCACTCTTTCAGTCCACAATTTAATTTCCCCATTTGTTTTTCCATTTAATCTTCCCTGCCCTGCCCCATGCTCAGCTAAATCCTATAGCTACTGCAGTGGCTTTAAATGCAGGTCTGGTGTAGGGAGACACGTTTGAGAAAAGAAACCTGCAATTTGCTTTTTGCCTTTGTAATTTCATTGGATTTTAGGGATTTTTTTTTTTAAATACTTGTAGAGAGCCGTAGCTGTGGCTGGAAATTCCTGTGACACCATGAGGGGCCTGGCCCAAGGCAACAGCAGAGTTGTAAAATCACAGAATTTGTTTCTTTTCCTCTTTTGTAAAGAGTGCATTCACACATAAATTTAACCTTCAATGTCTTAGCTGTAAATAAGGTGAATATTAGTAAACCACAGCCTCTAGAAATGCAATACAAGACATCTCACATTTTATTTTTCACCTGCACTCCCTTGGTTTTTGCCCACTTTACAGAATTATCATTTAATAGTTCATTTATTTATAACCTTTATCAGAACTGGAAGGGTGTAGAGATACTGGGCAGGTTTTCATATCAAAACCAAATTTAAACGGGTATTTGATCTAAGTAGCAGGACTGAGTTTGGGCCTTTTGTTTCTCATTAGTTATAAAGTAACTGGCCAGAGGTAAAAAGTTGAGTGCCACAAAGTCGCTTCTTAATGAAGGAGAATTTCTCCCTCTGCATCAAAAACATTTAATGACTTACAGGGTGATTAAGTTAATTTCTGCAGTAATTACTCACCCAGTAGCCCATGGGCAGTAAATAAAGCAAGGAGAGAAGAAAAGAGGCTTTCTCTGCCCTGAGGTGGCTCTTGGCACACAGGGGAGAGAGGGAGCTGGACCCAGAGGGAAAATCTTTCCCTGGGAGGGTGGGAAGGCCCTGGAATAAAATTCCCAAAAAGCCGTGGCTGCCCCTGGATCCCTGGCAGTGCCCAAGGCCAGGTTGGACACTGGGGCTGGGAGCAGCCTGGCACAGGGGAAGGTGTCCCTGCCATGGCAGGGGTGGGAATGGATGAGTTTTAGGGTCTTTTTCCAACCCAAACTATTCCATAATTCTATGGAATTACAGCCTCAGCCTCATCTTCCTCTTTGTTGTCTGGAGAGATTTAGAATTTCCAGATGGATGTGACCCCCTTGAGCTGTGAGCACTGCTCAGTACATAAAAACAGGGCTGAGGATATCCCATAAATATCCAACACTTTTCTAATCCTGATACTGGCCCGAGGACCGGGAGCATTCAAAGAACAATTTCTAGTTGAGAGCTTTATTGAACATACGAGCCATGAAACCTAAAATAAAATAATGGCAGTGAATTCCCTCCGACACTGCAGGAAAGCAAGAATATCGAATTCCAGAAACCAAAACAGAATGGGAAGACTTAAAAACGGAATTGTTGGCTGTTAGGAGATAACCAATGGCCAGCACAGACCTGCCCAACATTTAAAATGTGAGGGAGCAAGAGTTTCCTCATTTCTGCAGGTGGGATCTCAGCCCAAACCCCCGTTCGAGGTCAGAGCAGCCCTGCCCTGTCTCAGCTGATGCCCTGTTTGAGATAAACTCAGCCTTGAGCCAATTCTCCTGATCCCTGATCACCAACACCCAGCTCAGAGGAGTCCTGTGCTCACTAAAGCTGTGCAGGTGTAAAGTTAATTCCTTTTATCACCTTCAGGGTGAAGTTAATTCCTTTTATCACCTGCTCTCGATTCCTTTCATCCCCTTCCCCTTGGCATCTCTTTTAGGCCCAGCTTTGGCCAAAAGCCTTTAATCTGCGCAGGGTTTTATAAAAACACTCCCAAAAATCCTCTGGCGTTCCCACACCCCTGCTAATGGCCTGTGAATAGATTTTCTGTTCGATTTTAAGTGAGGAGCAGACTTTTCATTCCGTGTTTGTTCAGCACCGAGTTAATAGTGCCTGGATGCTGCTCTAAAGGTTTCTTTCCCTGAGTCCCCGAGGAGAAAGGAAAATTTGACTTTCTCTCTTCCCTGAGGGGGTGGTGAGGCCCTGGAATGAAATTCCCAGAGAAGCTGTGGCTGCCCCATCGCTGGAAGTGGCCAAGGCCAACTTAAATAAAACCTGGAGCAACCTGGGACAGTGGAAAGTGCTTATTTTGCTCTTAAAGAAAAAAAAAAAAAAAAAAAGGGAAAATCCTTTTTTGTTTCCTACCTGGAGTGTCCAGCTGCTGTTTTCACATCTCTCTTGTTGAACTTCCCTTTGGGGATGTCACACAGAGCAAGAGTCAACCCTGGAAGTACCAAAAATGCAATTTATCTGCAGAAATCACCAGCCACATTTTAAGCATAGGGGTTTTTTTTCCTGCTGTTTGGATGAGAAAATAAACAGCAGCTGGAATATCTGATTTTAGTGTTGGATATTGGTGGGTAGGCAGAGCTTTGGGGCTGTTGAAAAGCTTTGGAATAATAAGTGATAAAATTGGTACCTTCTCCCTGAAAATGTATTTTTAATTGCAGCTGCTGTATCTTAAAATTCGGCCTGGAATTACAATTTCAGCACATCTAGTGCTCTCAAGAGCAGCATTTCAAGCCCAGTAGGTGGCATCCAAAGGATTCTGTAAAATTCGGTGTTTTGGGTGTTCTCCAGCCCGAGGCCACGGAATGAAAACAGAGAGAAAATTCCAGGTGATCCCTTCCTGACAAAAAACTTTGGATTGAATGTGATCTGACCCAAATATAAAGTAACATAAAATGTTGATAAGTGCATTAGAGTTGCATTGAGTGAACCAAAATTAATTGTAATTTTAATTTTTATGGCATTTTTAACAGCAGTACTATTGCCAGACAGAAGTAATTTTTCATTTTTAAAAGGTTTTATATAGCCACTATTTAATTTTAATATATTTAATACATATATTTCAGTATCTCTGAAACAGAAGTGAATTTGGTGAGGTTTTCAGAGTTTTAATAGTGTAGAAATCTGCAGAAACATTGTACAGTCATCAAAAGTTTAAAAAACACTTTGTGTCCCATAGGAGTAGATGGGATATTTTGTTCATGGAATCACAGAGTGGTTTAAGTTGGGAGGGATTTTAAGGATCACCCAGTGCCACCCCCTGCTACAGGCAGGGACACCTTCCGCTGTCCCAGGGTGCTCCAGACACTTCCAAGGATCCAAAGGCAGCACTGAGCAACTTTTAAAATTAAAGAAAAATTAAAATTGAACCCTAAATTTAATTTTCTTTTTTAGTTAAAAGAGGGTATCTATCACAGCACACTGCCAGAACATGGTTATGTCTTAAAAATAGACATTTAGGGTCTAGAAACACCAGGAGGGGCTGAGGGAGCTGGGGAAGGGGCTCAGCCTGGAGAAAAGGAGGCTCAGGGGGGACCTCACTGCTCTGCACAAGTCCCTGCCAGGAGGGGCAGGGAAAAAATAAGAGGAAATGGCCTCAAATTGCACCAGGGCAGGCTCAGGTTGGAGATTGGGAAAGGAAATTCCCCTGGCAGAGTGGTCAGGCCTTGGGCTGAGCTGCCCAGGGAGGTTTGGAGTCCCTGTCTGTGGGAGTGCTCAGGAGGAGTCTGGAGGTGGCCCTTGGGGACAGGGTTTGGGCTGATGCTGGTGCTGCTGGGGTGGCACTGGGGGATCCTGAGGGTTCCTTCCCACCTTGGTGATTCCGTGAGATAAAAGCCAAAGGCACCTGCACATCCAGCAAATATTCAGGGTGCCACAACTTACAGTTCATCTGCTCCCAGACTCAGCTCCCCGAGGGCTGTGAGGAGTCTCCAGGAGGGTCCCTCCCATCCAAAGGTCAGGTTCCTGCAAAGCGAAAGGGATGAGATGAAGTTAAGGTGAGTTTTAGAGTGCCAGTCTGGATGTGGTCCTCAGGGACAGGGTTTGGGGTGATGCTGATGCTGCTGGGTGGGACTGGGTGGCGCTGGAAGGCTCTTCCCACCTCAGTAATTCTGGGATTCTGTGATCAGTCTGAGCTCCTGTGCTGGCATCAGCAAAATCCCCTCAGATTCTCCCATCAGAGCTGACATCCCTGTGCGTGTCACTGAGCTCAGCCAAAGGCCTCCCCCCATCCCCTCCCTCCGTCTCCGAGCTCACCCAGGGTGGAGCTGGTGCCCTGTGGTGCCAAAGGCTCTCCCAGATCCCCACAGCAGGGATCCTGCTGGTCCACAGCTGCTGCCGGGGACAAACACCTCCCTGCATCCTCAGAACATCCTTGGTCACCTCAGCTCCGCCCTGGCTGGATCAGCTGCCCAAAGTGCCTCAGTTCCTCTGATTTTGTTCACTCTCCAGCTCAGAGAACCCACAGGGAGCAGTGTACCCAGCGCAGCCTGTGAGGCCCTGGCACAGGGTGCCCAAAGAGGTTGTGGATTCCCATCCCTGGAAAAGCCCCAGGCCACTTTGGATAGAGTTTGGAGCAGCCTGGGACAGTGGCAGGTGTCCCTGCCACGGCAGGGGTGGCACTGGGTGGGATTTACGATCCCTCTCAACCCAAACCAGTCTGGGATCGTGTTGGGCGCACAGCTGGCAGCACAGCTGGGCAAGGGCAGCAGAGTTGTGGCAATTCCTCCACTCCCAGAGATCCAGCTGGGAAGGAGCTGGTGGGATCCAGACAGGGCCCATCCCCAGCAGTGTCCCCAGGCTGCTGCTCCTGCCCTGGGCACAGCCTGGCAGGGGATGGGGGTGCCCATTCCCAGCACCGAGGGGTCACCATGAGACTCTTCCCCTCCTTTCTCCTTCAGGGTGGGGAACACCTGGCACCAGAGGCAGGATGAGACCAAATGGAGCTGTTGTGCATTTAGCTCCATTCTAAGCCACGCCGGCAGCGTTTCAGGCTCATTTTTTACAAGGCCCACAGCAGTTTTGTGTCTCCTGGCTGCTGGGAGCTGCTCAGCGCTGCAGAGCACTGCTCTGAGTAGGAGGAAAAACTACAATGGCAGCTTTTCAGCAGCTCTCAGCTTTGCCACCCACTAAACAAGGCTTTCCTGACAGAAACAAGGCTTTTCTAACTCAGCAGTCCAGCTGTTCCAGCATTTTTGAGAGTTCTCATCCTCTGGCAGTGCTGGAGGCACTCCTGGTTTTCCTAGTGGTTGCAGGGCGGAGAGCACAGGGATTTGTCAGGGAGATTCCTCAGGTTCATAGGGAGAACCAGACAATTTATCCAGTCCTTGCCATGCATCCCTCGAGCTCCTGCCTGCTCCAGGCCAGGCCTTTATTTCCAGCCATCGAGCTCTTTGTGAAGGTGAGCACTGTGCAGTGTGTGTTTGTTTATGGAGGAGTTTTTTTGCTGTATTTGAGATTTGTTTGATAGCATTGAGCGAGGGGAAAAGGACAAACAGAATTCATTGCATTCGTGTGTCTTGTTGGGTTACAAGGGCTGCAAACCTTAATGAATTAACCTATTAACTGTGAGACATTTGGATCTTTATACTTCTGCCCCTGACATTTAATCTAAATTTTAAAGCTGTGCTTTAGGAGAATCATGTGAAGGGCTTAAAAATGAGACCCTTGATCTCTCGCAGTGTTACACGAAGTCTCACTCAGTAGCGCCTCGGCAAGACTTCACCTCATTTTAACAAAGCCTCTTAACAAATTGCAAAATAAATTACCTGAGAGCAACATTTCCGTGGCCACCTTCTCCAGGGCTCCCACAGCCCTTTAGGTTGAAATCCTTAATTAATTGATTTATTCTGCTTGTTTTCTTCAGTGCTTTAGACATCATAACTCTTCTTAGGCTGATAAATATTTCTCTGTTCCTTTCCTGGGGTCATAAACTGATTTAACTCATTTTACTCCGGCAGTGACTCGTGCAGATTTATGTCCACGTTGACAAATGAGGTGGAGGCTGCTTCCTTTGGAGGGACTGCTGTGATTTATACACAGATGTGTTTATAATTCGTAATTTTTCCACTTGTAGGCTGGCAGTGATGGGGAAAGTATTGGGAACTGCCCATTCTCTCAGCGCCTCTTTATGATCCTGTGGCTCAAAGGTGTCATATTTAATGTCACAACCGTGGATCTGAAAAGGTGAGATTGTGCCTTTAAATTCTGAGATTTTAACCTCGTAGCACAGCTTTCCCAAAACGGGTGTTTTAAAGGGTGACTCTTTTCTGCCAGGCTCGGAGAGCTGGGTGTGTCCAGCCTGGAGAAGAAGCGGTTCTGAGGAGACCTTGGAGCCCCTTCCAGGGCCTAAAGGGGCTCATAAAAAGGAGGGCGGGGGACTTTTTATGGCTTTTTCTCTCCCAGAAAACCTGCGGACCTGCAGAACCTGGCCCCGGGCACCAACCCCCCGTTCATGACCTTTGATGGGGAAGTGAAAACCGACGTCAACAAGATCGAGGAATTCCTGGAGGAAAAGCTGGCACCGCCCCGGTACCGCATTCCCGCTCCCCTCAGGGGGCTGCACCAGGGGGATCCCCAGGGGCTGGCCCAGCTCAGGGGTGACTTTGGAACAGAGCTGGAGCTGGGGGTGTCACTGGGGTGTTCCCAAGTCACGGCTGTGCTGCTTCTCCCACTGCTGTGCTTCATCCCGAGCTCCCCGCTGGGTCGTTCCCAGGGCATGGAATCCATCCCCTGGAAACCTGGGACCTTTTCCCTTCTCTGACCTGGGATCGTTTGAGGCTTTCCTCTTCACACCACACAAATAACTGTGTGTCCTGGGTGCAGAGAACTGGAAGCTCAGGGCGACCTCGCTGCTCTCTAAAACCACCTGAAGGACACTGCAGTGAGGTGGGGTCAGGCTCTTCTGCCGTGTCCCCAGTGTGAAGGCGTGAGAAGAAATGGCCTCAAGTTATGCCAAGGGAGGTCCAGCTTGGAGATTGGAAAAATGTTTTCCCTTCAAGAGCTGGAGCTGGAATCAGTTGCGCAGGGTGGATCGCCATCT
The DNA here is from genome assembly GCA_013397315.1 of Donacobius atricapilla. NCBI lineage: Eukaryota > Metazoa > Chordata > Aves > Passeriformes > Mimidae > Donacobius > Donacobius atricapilla. Next base: position 24,619 of record WBMY01013884.1, read on the forward strand.
CCGGAAATGTTCCACTCATCTGGATGTGGCCCTTGGGGAGATGGTTTGGGGTGGGGATGGTGGGACTGGATGTTGCTGAAGGTGTTTTCCAACCCTGGTGATTCTGCGAAGCCAAGGGCAGGAATGCCTCGTGCACAAAGGACGTGCTGGGGCTCTTTCAGAGTGTCCACATGGGTCCATCAGGCTGCACATGAGGATCTGAGCTTTGGATCTGTCCTCCCTCACCCCAGCAGCTCCTCCCACCTTGCCCCAAACCCCTCTGTCCCTCCGTTGTCCCAGCATTGTGTCCCCTACCCCACAGACCTTTTCTCCTCCGGGATATCAGTCCCCTCCCTGTGCTCCCTTCTCCCTGCAGCCAAACCTGACTTAAACCAGCGAAGCAGCTGCTTGCCTCCACCTTTTTCCATTTTTATCCATCCCTGGAAGCTACAGCTCCTGGAATGGCTGCTGTCAGCTTGCTGATGCCCCGAGTGGGCTGGCCCAGGAGTCTGAGAGGAGCAGCAGCTCCTGAGAATGGGGATTTTTCCTTCCACTCCTCCTCATGGCAGGAGCCACGTTCCAGGCAGCCTCACCTCTAGAGGAGAAAGCCTGGAAGACACTCTCGGATGTTTGGGCAGTGCTTGCAGCAATAACAGTCATTTCCCATTGCCCTCAGGAAAAGATTATTTATGAAGGGTAAAAAATAAGTGATTTTTAGTTTAGGATGGTTCCCTTTGAGGGCTGTGTGGCTGTACGTGGTCACCCTACAGACAAATGTGTATTAATCAGTGGAGACAAAAATAAAGGATAATTTTGTCACTTCTTTTTGTTTCTCTGAACTGCTCAGGTATCCCAAACTTGCACCGAAGCACCCCGAGTCGAACTCTGCAGGAAATGACGTCTTTGCAAAATTCTCTGCATTTATAAAGAACCCGAGAAAAGATGCAAATGAAAGTAGGTGCTGCAGTCCTGTCGTCAGCCCTGGGAGGGAGAAACCAGACCTGTGCAGTTGTAGGACACTGCTGGAGATGCCCCATTTCCAGCTCAGGTTAAACAGGGATATTCCAGAGTGTTGAGGCTTTGGAAATCTGTGCCTGTTCCCTCCTTTAATCGAGGATTCCATGAGTTGGTGAAAACAGATACTACTGTCACCATGGGAGCGCCAGCCTCTCCTCACTCCTTCATCTCTGGGGTCTGTGAGGCTGCACCTTCCCCACAGCTCTGCCAAAAGCACAGCCCTCTGAGAGATTCCCTATTCCCATAAATAATGAGGACTCCAGCCCCTTGGCACACCCCTAAAGCAGCACCCTCATGAGCACCAGGAATGGCCCTAGGCTGGAGGAAGGCAGGGTGAGATGAAATATTAGGCAGAAATCCTTTCCTGTGAGGGTGGTGAGGCCCTGGCACAGGTTGGTTGTGGTCTCCCCATCCCTGGAAGTGTCCAAGACCAGGCTGGATGGGGCTGGGAGCAGCCTGGGACAGTGGGAAGTGTCCCTGCTATGGCAGGGGTGGTACTGGATGAACTTTGAGGTCCTTTCCAACCCAAACCATTCCAGAATTCCGTCCTTCAGCTCTCAGGCCTGTTCCCTGGGCTGGCTTTGGGCAGCCTGAAGTGGCATCCCAGGGACTTGCTGTTGTCACTCCAGCCATGCTGCCCTGCCTTGGGCAACCACTGGCCCGGTGGCTCCTCAGGCATGAGTCAGTGTGAAGGCAGGGCCAGGCCATGGTGCTAACCCCCCCCCCACAGTGGGGTTTCAGGAGCCATTCCTGGTAAAGCAGCCCCAGGATGGTTTTTCCCAGAACTCCCATTAGCTCCTTAGAGCCCTTATCCCAGCATTAAGGTTTAAGCCTAGGATCAAGGAATTGCAGGAGCTGGCACAGACAGATGTCTGGGCTGGTGCCAGGAGACAGGATGCAGGAGTCGCTTGGTGTCACAGGGACCTTGGTACAGGCTTGAACGATCTTTTTATTGTCTTAACCCAGATTTGGAAAAATCTTTGCTTAAAGCCCTGAAGAAGCTGGACAACTATTTAAATAGCCCCTTGCCTGATGAAATCGATGCTTACAGCACGGAGGAGATCACTGTTTCCAGCCGAAAATTCCTGGATGGAGATGAGCTCACTTTAGCAGATTGCAACCTCCTACCAAAGCTCCACATAATCAAGGTTTGCATTTGAAGGGAAGCAGAGCAGCTGAAATCCTTTCCTAGACGGCAGAGGGATCCTTTCTCTATTCTGAGGACACACCCAGGGACACTGAGGCCATTTCCTTACAGCACAGCCAGAGTGATCCTCGCTTTGATGGTTGCAGGTCTGGAAGAGCTGTTTCATGTCTGTGCTGTGACTGCAGCGGCTGAGCTTCTCACAGCCACAGGGATGAAAGGAGTGCTGGATTCAGGGCTGCACAGAAGTGTTCTCATCTGCATTTCACATGCAAAGTGCACATAACCACAGCCAAGGAAGGTTGGGTTGTATTGCCCATCCCAGTTTCTGCCTCTCCCATGTTTAATTTCAAATTCTGACAGGGTGGCCTCCCAGGCAAAGCTCCAAGCCTCCTCTTGCAGGGCTGTGGAGCATCCACACACACCTGAACAGCTCCAGTGACCCAGGACTGGTGTTGTCACAGCCCAGAAGGCTGGAGAAGGATTTTTCACAAGGGCACGGAGTGACAGGACAAGGGGGGATGGCCTTGAGCTGAAGGAGGGCAGGGCTGGCTGGGATCTTGGGCAGGAATTGCTCCCTGGCAGGGTGTTGAGGCCCTGGCACAGGGTGCCCAGAGCAGCTGTGGCTGCCCCTGGATCCCTGGCAGTGCCCCAGGCCAGGTTGGACACTGGGGCTGGGAGCAGCCTGGCACAGGGGAAGGTGTCCCTGCCATGGCAGGGGTGGAACAAGGTGATCTTTAAGGTCCTTTCCAACCCAAACCATTTTGTGATTCAACTCTGCAAGGCTCTGGAAGAGAAATGACCACACTGGAATTTCTTTGGTTTTCAAACAAGCAAGGTCACTGCAGGGAGTTTCCTGTTAGACTCCTGCTCTGTCAGAGGAAGAGGGGATCCAATCGCTTTCCAACACCTCCACAAGTGCAAACTTTGCTCCTGGCTGATCCTATTGCAGACAGCAGCCAGGGATGAGCCCTTGGTCACAAGGCATGGCAACAGGAGGCGGCCGGGGCCATCAGGGGGAGAATCCCCTCGGGGCAGGAGAATGTCTGGATATGGACACAGGAGGAATGTCACACTGTCACATCACCCTTGCTGCCTGCAGGCAGGGATTAAGGCTCAGCCATGAATCGTCTTCCCTGATAATTTGAAATTAAGGGGTTCCATTCAAATTTTTCCTGTTTCAGTGAAGGTTTCCAAGTGTGGGCCAATTGATTCCTGTAGGATTATTCTGTTAGTTCTGATTTAAATTTGCTGGGTTAATCTGTATCTTTTCCAATTTGTTCTACTGGTCCACATGGCTTTGCATATCTTTTGCAAGATATAGGTATAGATATAGACAAAAAACAATTCCTTTACAGGGAGTTCAGTGGCTTTCTTCATCCCATGTCTTCTTTTTATGTCTTTCCCTCTTCTTACCTCTTGCTCACCAACAACACCAGCCTCAAACACTGCAAATGAAAAATGGGCATAAAGAGTTGGTTTGGGATGCTTGGGGCTTTTGCAGATTATATGTGTAATGATGTTTTTCTTCTTTTCTTTTTTTTCTTTTAATGAAAGGTCGTTGCAAAAAAATACCGAAATTTCCATTTCCCACCTGAAATGACAGGGATTTCAAGATACTTGAAAAATGCATATGCAAGAGATGAATTTACAAACACGTGCCCTGCTGACCAGGAGATTGAATATGCATATTTGGATGTGGCAAAGAGGATGAAGTAACCAGAAGATGCCTCTGTTTATTGCTTCTGTGATGGGCAACAGCCAAGCTGGAAAGGCAAAAAACCAGAAGAGATTCTGCGGAGTGATTTTGAGTTCTGCTATTGGCCAATCCTTTTATAATGATTGTATTGCATTATTTACTCATTCTTAAATCATGTGTGTGTGTGTGTGTTTATGTGTCTTGCACACTGGAAGGCCGGTTCTCCAGTCCAAGGAAAAGGCATCCACCAGTAGTAAAGATGTGCAGGATTTAGGGAAGCAGTGTGGGTCACACACTTACAGCTATACCACAGAATAAATGGCTGCATTTTGAGAAGAAATAGGCCTGTTTGAACACCTAGAACCTGCTGCCTCTGGTCTCTGCTTCGCAGTTGTTGCCAAACTTCACCTTTGCAGGGATGCTTTATTTTGCTTCACTGCCCTGACCCAGCAGCCCCTGATTGACCCAGGGGAGAGTCCAACCTTCAGGTGGGAGCACACCTGGTGTTCCCCAGGCCTCTCTTCTGGGAAGGAGCCCAACAGGGCAGCTCCACCTTGAACAATTCCTTTTCCCATTGCAGGAGTCCCCTTTGGTGTAGAAAAGAAAAAAAGAAAGAAAGGAGAATTCCTGCCTTCCCCTCTCTCAGGGCTGCAGAAGCCCTCAAACTTCCCTCCTGCTGCTCCCACACCAAGGATTGCTGGCCTAAGGACTCCCTGCTGTTGGATATTGGGCAA
>WBMY01013884.1:40083-57743 GCA_013397315.1 Donacobius atricapilla
TCTTAGCCTGTGGGTTGTGTTCCCAGACTCCTTGTCCTTGCTGGCAAGTTCCCACTGGAACAGTGGAAGGCGTCCCTGCCTGTGGCAGGGGTGGCAGTGGATGGGTTTTAATTTCCTTTGCAGTCTGCGCTTCTGCAATTTGTACATTTTGCAGCAGAGCTGAGCCTCAGCCTGTGCCCAGCAGGGCTGTCCCTTGGGCCAGGCTGTGGCCGCTCCGGCGTTGTCACCGCTGTCACCGCTGTGCCCGTGTCTCTCCCTGCAGTGCTCCTGTTTCACCGACGGGATCACCGTGGCCTCCATGCCCCCGGCTCAGCCCCACAAGCGCCTGCAGGACGGGGACCAGGGCCCCACCACGGCTGGGATGGGAGCCTACTGNGAGACTGGACAGTGCTAAGAGAATAAAGTAGGGATTTATTAAAAGGCCTGCACCTTTGGCAGGGCAAGAGCCTGACCAGGGCTACACCCAAGGTAGACCCAAAATGGTCACAAAATGGACAACCAGTCACAAGGTCACACACTTTTGTAAGTTTTGGTCCATTTGAATATTGGAGTTTAATCGTCCAATTACAGCTCCAGGTTATGCAGTCCCATCCTTCTTGTTTTCTCTCTCCAGCCCACCCTTGTCTGTGCTTTTGGGCCTGAACACTTGTCCCAGCTGTCCTTGGTGTGCAGCAGGAGAAGGATTTGTTTTGTGTCCCTGCTGTGTGCAGAGCTGAGTGACACTGAGTGTGAGCTCAGAGCTGCACCCCTGGGCAGCACAGAACCTGAAATACAGCAAAGATAAATCTTAAGGCATCATCATCACTGCCCCACTGGCTTTGATTTGGTTGTCAGGTTCCAGAAGTTCTTCTAGAGGAAATCAGGGGTGCAATCCTCCAGCATGTCGTGGACAGCTTGAGACAAGAAGGAGCAGCCTATGTAGGTGAGTGAGCACCTGAAAACCAAGGTAAGCCCCTATCCAGGTCAATTCCATTGTCAGAGGCTGCTTCTGAATTCCAGATGGTATTTCTTTAGAAAAAACCCTCAGCAGCAGCTCATTTTTCATGCAGTGCTAAGCCTCGCTCATTGGGTTCACTGTTTGTTTGGGAGACAACTTTGGTCTTTTCTCCTTAAAACACCATGATTTTACTAAATATTTTTAAATAAAACAGATTTATTTGCAGTTCAGGGCACACATATGCATCAGTCCTGCCGTGCTGCTCACTCCCACACATGACAATGTCCATTTTCACCAGATCTTTATCCAGAGGCTCTTCTGGAAAAGGCAAGTGGTGCCCACAGGTGTCCCTTAATGCCAAGCGCTGCTGTTGGCACTGGAGAGACCTCAGACCTCTGAAGAGTTGGGCTCCCACCCACAGCTTCAGTTTCTGCTTTTTGGGGCCTTTTTTTACAATGCCTGAGTAAGGGTGGAGTGGGAGTTGAGTAAGAATGGAGCTGGGTGTTTGATGCCAGAGAACCTTTGCTTTGTGGGGTTTAAAACGTGGTGCCCAGTTCCTCAGGTGGTTGCCTGTCACTTTTATGGATATTTGGGAATTATTATGACTTGCATCTAAGTGCTTGCAGAAAACTTGCTCCTAATGCCTTCTGATTTGCAGAAGTGAATCCCACACTCCCAAATGCTCTGTTTCATTTGAAGGAGTTCTTGAAAGAAGGGAAGAAATGTTCATTTGCTTGGCTGTGCTCTTTGTGTCCAGGTGTGCTGCAAACAGGTTTGATGCTGACCAAAGAGGGGGTGAAGATTTTAAACTTTAAATGCCAGTTTGGGGATCCCCAGTGTCAGGTGAGTGAAACACACTGGAAAATTAAAGATGCTCCATTCTTTTACCTCTTACTGTTGTAGTTTATTTCTAGGGAAAGATCTGGATGTGAACATCTTAGACAATGTCTGAGGTAACTTAAAATTTTGGCTCGTCAGCTCCTGGGAATTATTAGTTAAAGGCTTTAAGTTAAAACACGGTTCCTCAGATTTTGTTTTTCTGGATAGTAGCAGAATGAGAGGGGCCTTAATTCATGTTCCTTCTCTGTAAGCTCACACCTTGTGTTTCTAAATTTATAACTGGTGCCAAAAGAAGCTTCAAATTAAATACTCACCCAGAGTTTCCAAATCTACTGGCTTGGCACATACGAATTTTACTCCATCAATTGAATTTTCTCTTAGAGTGGATTTCAGCAAGCCAGTACAATAAAAATTAACTTACATCACACTGAAAACTTTCTACAGGTAATTCTCCCTCTGCTTAAAAATGATTTTTATGAAGTGATCCAAGCAACAATAGATGGCAAACTCTGCAGCTGCATGCCAGCCTGGTCGGAGAACAGAACTGCTGTGTGTGTGGTCATGGCCAGCCCAGGATACCCAGGGGACTCTGACAAAGGCATGGAGGTAACAGGTAACTCTGGAAGGTCGTTAATTCTTTAATTACAGCGTAGTCCTACAGTGGGTTTGGATTTACTGCTGCGCTCCTGCCTCGCTCCTTGTCCTTGGGATGCTCCTCGCCGAGATCTCTCACCTGCAGTGTGAAATCTGCTCTCAGCTGCTGCCGAGGCAAGAAGGTGATGGGGCAGGATGGAACTGTGTCACCCTGGAGCAGCTGTGCCCCGGCCATATGGAGCACTTCCAGAGTGCCCAGAACGTGAGGCAGGGCTGGCAGCGCTTTCCTGGCTCTGGGCCCTGGCCAGGACGGCAAATGGACTCAGCCAAGGGACAAGGGGGACACCTGAGGGCCTGGCACCTTAGCAAGAGGAGTAGGGCAGCCTCCTCCAGCTGTGCCAGGATCAGTGGGGCACCTTCCTCACAGGGTGCCAGGGGCTGGGCAAGCTGGGCATTGGATATTCTGTACTCATATAGGTATTCAGTATTCACTTGGATATTAGAGACGGTATTCAATATTCATATAGATATTAGATATACATATTTAGATATAGATATTCAATATCAACTTAGATATTAGAGACAGGTATTCAATATTCATGTAGATATTAGATATAGATATTCTATATACATACATTAGATATAGATATTCAATATTAACTTAGATATTAGAGAGGTATTCAATATTCATCTAGGTATTCAATATTCATGTAATATTCTATATACATACATTAGATATAGATATTCAACATTTATATGGATATTAGGGATTGGTATTCAATATTCATGTAAGTATTCAATATTCATATAAGTGTTCAATATTCATGTAGATATTTTATATACATAGATACAGATATTCAATATTAACTTAGATATTAGAGATATCTAATATCTATTAGAGAATCTCTATTAGAGATATTCAATATTCAGGTAGGTACTCAATATTCATATAGATACTCTATATACATATATTAGCTATGGATATTCAATATCAACTTAGATATTAGAGATAGGTCTTGAATATTAGTACAGATATTCTATACACATATATTAGATATAGATATTCATAATGCATATAAATATTAAGTAATATCATGTAATTATTAAGTAATATCATGTAAGTATGCAATATTAATGTAGATATTCTATATACATAGATATAGATATTCAAAATGCATATAAATATTAGAGATAGGTATTCAATATTCATGTAAGTGTTCAATATTCATGTAGATACTCTATATACATATATTAGATATAGATATTCAATATTCATATAGATATTAGATATAGGTATTCAATATTTATATGGGTGTTTGATATAGATATTCAATATCCATGTAGATATTCAACACAGATCTTCAATATTCATATAGATATTTGATATAGATGTTCAATATCTGCATAGGTATCCAATATCTGTACCTCTGTTAGATATAGATTTTGGTATTCATATGGATATTTGATATTGATATTGAATCTTCATATAGATATTAGAAATAGATATTCAATATCCATATAGATACTTAACAAAGATTCAATATTCATACAGGCATTCAATATTCACTTAGATATCAATACCATTTGGATATTGGATACGGATACTCAGGATTCATACAGGTATTCAATATTCATTTCCTCTGTTCCAATACTCCTGGTTCAGGATCTCATGAAGATATTCACAGTGTTTAAAAGCAGAGGGAACTGTTGCAGAACCTTTTCCTTCTGGCTCAGCTCCTGCCCTGCCAGTCCCACCCTCTCCTGGTGTCAGCCCACCCAAGCACCTCAGCTCCTGGCCAGGGCTCCCGAATTTTGGCAGCTCTCTGGGCACCCTCCATCCCCTGGGGACAAGGTCGTGCTCTGGTGCCTTGTTCCTGGCAGGGTTTCTGACCCCCTGCTTGTTAATCACAGAGAAGGCAGGCAAATCAATGGAATTCAATCCATTCTTCTCTTGTTGTCCTCCACTTTGCAGTTCCATGGGGTTTATCAGTTTGTATCCTCTTTTTCACATTGAATCTTGTGTTTTTAGATGACGCTCCCCGGGGTGCCCAGGGTGGGATTGTTGGGGTGTCCTGTGCAGGGACAGGGGTTGGACTGCATGATCCTTGTGTGTCCTTCCAGCTCGGGATATTCTGTGATTCTCTGATTTTCATGGCTTGACAAACTTTTTATTCTGGAGTATTCCTTATAACAGGTTGCAAAGGGGTTGGATTTCGATTGCAGCAGGGCCAGGGGGAAGAACCCCTTGAGCCCGTGGCAAGGAGAAAACTGTGCTTGGTTCTCGTTTTCCCAGGTGATGGCAGCAGTTCCTCCTCTTCCCTCATCCTTCCCTCAAAATAGGAATCTAAAAAAATCTCCAAACTTTGAACAGTTTTGCTTCCTTGTGTCAGACCAGCCACCTGTGAGTGTTTGTGGAGCACCAGTTCCAGGTGTTCTAGGGAATTGTGAGGAGTGGGCAGGATGGAATAGTGGGGGAATGCTGAGGTAACATCAGCATTGATGGTTTAATGTCAGGGAGAGGGGAGAATCCGGGCAGGAAATGGCTGTGGATTGTGATCCCCTGCAGGAAAGCCCTGCACAAATTAACCACAGTTCCCAGGGAGAACACAACTTTCCTGGCATAGGGCAGGGATACATCCTGTGGTGGCTCCTGCATCCCACATTTCTGTTTCTGTGGGATTTCTTTCTTTTCATTTGGGGTGACCCAGATGTGGAGCTGCTGGAGAGAGCCTAGAGGAGGCAGCAGGATGAGCAGAGAGCTGGAGCAGCTCTGCTGGCAGGAAAGGCTGGCACAGCTGGCATTGTTCAGCCTGGGCAGGAGAAGCTTTGGGCTGAGCTCAGGGTGGCCTTGAAGGGCCTGAAGGAGCTGCAGGAGAGATGGAGAGAGACAATGGCCAAGGCACGGAGGGACAGGAGCCAGGGAATGGCCTCCAACTGAAAAAGTACAGGTTTAGATCAGATATGAGGAAAGAATTCCTCCCTGTGAGGGTGTTGAGGCCCTGGCACAGGGTGCCCAGAGCAGCTGTGGCTGCCCCTGGATCCCTGGCAGTGCCCAAGGCCAGGTTGGACACTGGGGCTGGGAGCAGCCTGGCACAGGGGAAGGTGTCCCTGCCATGGCAGGGCTGGCACTGGGTGGGCTCTGAGGTCCCTCTCAGCCCAAACCAGTCTGGAATTTGCTGATGCTTCACTGGATGGCTCAGAAGGGGATTCCTGGGGCCAGTGCACTGGGATGCCTTTCACTGATGATGCTGTTTCTCAGAAAAAAAGCAAAAAAACTTCTTTGTTCTCCCTTGGCTGAATAAAGCACTTCAGTCTTCCGTGTTTTGTCCACAGAAGGTAATGGGTCTGGGGGAAGGTCTGGAAAACACATCCTGGGATGAGCAGGGGCTCAGCCTGGAGAAAAGGAAGCTCAGGGGGGACCTTGTGGCTCTGCACAAGTCCCTGCCAGGAGGGACAGTGAGGGAGGGTCGGGCTCTGCTGCCATGTCCCAAGGGACAGGAGGAGAGGAAATCGCCTCAAATTACACCGGGGGAGGCTCAGGTTGGAGATTGGGAAAGAAAATTCCCCTGGCAGAGAGGTCAGGCCTTGGGATGAGCTGCCCAGGGAGGTTTGGAGTCCCTGTCTGTGGGAGTGCTCAGGAGGAGTCTGGAGGTGGCCCCTGGGGACAGGGTTTGGGCAGATGCTGGTGCTGCTGGGGTGGCACTGGGGGATCCTGAGGGGCTCTTCCCTTGATTCTGAGATTCAAATCAACAGAGAATGCAATTCAAATTCCTCAGAGAATTCCCTTTGTTTTTGTAGGGCTTCTGCAAGCCAAGCAGTTGGGGCTGGAGGTGTTCCATGGGGGCACAGCGCTGAAGGATGGCAGGGTGGTGACAAGTGGTGGCAGAGTCCTGTCCATCACTGCTGTCAGTCAGGACCTGATGGAAGCTGTGGGAGAAGCCAGCAGAGGTGTGGCCACCATCCACTTCCAGGGGGCCACCTTCAGGAGGGACATCGGGCTGCGGGGCCTGCGGCTGCTCCAGCTGCCCCTGTACGTGAGCACAGCCCCTGAGCCCAGCCCAGATGTTCCTTCCTGCTGCCCACATCTGGGCCATCCCTGCTGAAAGGGTCCCTGCTGCTGCCAGCACGTCCTTCCCTCCCCACAGGGCCCTGGTGTACAAGGACAGACACGTGGGAGCTGGAGCCAGGGACGTTTGGAGCCATCTGCCACAAACATCAGCTGTGAGAGGCACCAGGGCAGGTAGGACTGGGAAGAATCTGGGAATTCTCTCAGTATATTGATTCTTTTCTCCCTGAGGGGTGGGCAATGCACTCGTGGCATTGAAAGTGAGCTTGGGAAACTGGGCTGGGATCAGCACGAAGAAAGAAAATTCATTTCTTTCTCGTCACTCCTCTTATGATTAATTAACAAATGCCTGCCTTGCCATGGAGGTGTTTGTGCTTCTTAGAGATGCCAGGAAGAGAGGAATATAATGGAAATAAACAAACAAACAAATAAATAATAGTAATAAAAACCCTGGAGAAAAGGAGGCTCAGGGGGGACCTTGTGGCTCTGCACAAGTCCCTGCCAGGAGGGGACAGCCGGGGGGGTCGGGCTCTGCTCCCAGGGAACAGGGACAGGAGGAGAGGGAACGGCCTCAGGCTGGGCCAGGGCAGGCTCAGCTTGGGCAGCAGCAGGAATTTCCCCCTGGAAAGGGCGCTCAGGCCTTGGCAGGGGCTGCCCAGGGAGGTTTGCAGTGCCCATCCCTGCAGGTGTCCCCTGGAGGTGGCACTCAGAGCTCTGGGCTGGGGACAAGGTGGGCATCGGGCACCGCTGGCACTGCCTGGGCTGGGAGGGCTTTTCCAGCCTCAGGGATTCTGTGATCATTTGCAGTTCTTTTCTTGGTGAGAGTTCTGGGTGGGTTTATTTCCCATAAACCCGATCTGTGCTGTTTGTACTTGGCAGGAGGTCGCGCAGAAGGAGGAGGCTTTGCTGCTTTCTTTGACCTCAGGGCATCAGGTTATGATGATCCCATCCTGGTGTCCCAGACCAAGGGCCTTGGACCCAAACTGCAGGTAATTGGCAGCTGCACTGCAGCAAAGCTGATGTCACCTGCCAGGGCTGTTTCAGTGCCACAGCCAGTCCCACCATCTGCACCCTCCTGAGCTCTACACACACCCCTGAGTCCACCTGAACTTTGTAAATGGTTATTTGTGCAAGGCCTGGGCACATTTCATTGAGGATGTGGATATTTTGTGGTGAAATGATAACAACCCAAAATTTAGCTGAAAACTCGTGGCACTAAAGCTGAGAATTTCTGCTATAAACTAGAGGGTCCATTGGCTTGGAGGAGGATCTGTGTGAAGGAGCACAGGGAGTTGTTGAAATGAGAACTGGCAGACTCAGCCTAATAAATTGTGTCTGGAAAGGGAGAAACTGGTACCTGTGTCAGGGCACTGGGGAAAGGAAGGATGGAGGAAATAAACATTAAAGAAACCAAGAAATAAAGAATTTTAATTAGCTAATAACCTAGAAGATAAGCTGAGTTAGGAGTATATTTATATAGTGAATTGGGATAAATTGGGCCAGGGATATATTTATGTATTGAATCAGGATAAGTTGACCTGGGGATTTATTTATCTATTAAATCAGAAGGTTTTCAGTGGAGATCTGAAGCTCCTTTCACTGTCAAGCACAGCAATGTCCCTTGTTTCAAATGGTTTCTGCCTTTAATGCCAGGATAACAAACAGCAGGAGACTGAGCAGGATCATCGCGAAGGTCTTTTGAAGTCTCACATCCTCAGACACCTCTGAGCACAAAAAAGGGATTGGTTTCCATGCTTTCACAAGACTGGCTCTTGTGAGGCTTTGTTCCAACTGCTTGGCACAGAGACATTCCCAGCTGTGTTTGCACAGGCTGTTCCCAAGGTTTTTTCTTGGCCAAGGAAAGGTTAGCCAGTGCCTGGCTGGAGTATTCCTGGAGCAGTGGGAGGGAGGTGTTGTCATGCAGCAAAGGCCATGGGACGCTTGTTTCCATACCCCTCCTAAATCCATCCTAGATCCAGGGAAATCAATCAGGAATCCGAGCCCAGACTTTGTTTGGGTGCTGCTCCCTCACCATTTGGAATCCAGTGGTGTTTATCCACATTTTCGCCTCGCCCATCCCTCTGTCCTGGGCTTTTCTGCACAGGTGGAGCTGTGTTAGTAAAAGGTACCTCCTTGAAAATTTATCCACTGATGATCTCAAAGGTTCTGATGATCTTTTGCACCCTCAATAATTCTCTGATATTATATTTCTGTGATCCCCGTGTAACCTTTGTCCCATGGCAGCCCTGTGAGCTGAGCAGGATGCTCCAGGGTACCCCTGAGAGCTGGAAATGTCAGCACTTCATGGGAGCCACAACACCTGACCCAGGTTTCATTACTTGTGAAATGCAGACATTGTGAGGATTTCTTCTAAAACCAAACAGCAACTTCCCTGAGGGAGCTCTGTGCTTTATCAAAGACCTGCCAGGGCCTGAAGGGGCTCCAGGAGAGCTGCAGAGGGACTGGGGACAAGGCCTGCAGGGACAGGAGCCAGGGAATGGCTTCCAGTGCCAGAGGGCAGGGCTGGCTGGGATCTTGGGCAGGAATTGTTCCCTGGCAGGGTGTTGAGGCCCTGGCACAGGGTGCCCAGAGCAGCTGTGGCTGCCCCTGGATCCCTGGCAGTGCCCAAGGCCAGGCTGGACACGGGCTGGGAGCAGCCTGGGACAGGGGAAGGTGTCCCTGCCATGGAAGAGGATGGGATTTGGATGGGCTTTAAAGATGCCTTCCAACCTAAATCATTCCATGATTCTATGTAAAAAGCAAACAAAAAAATCTCAAAGTGACAATTTCTAGGTAGCTATGGCTGGAATTCAAACTAATATTAAAAAAAGTGAAATAGATTTTTCTGGTTTTGTCTGCAAGAAAATGAGCTGTTTTCTCTTGATTTCAACGAGGTAATGCACCATGTGCTGTCCTCCATGCATGTCCCGTAGTGATTCCTTTCAGAGGAAAGAAGGTTCCTGCTGATTTCACTGATTAATAATTGAGTTTTGCCTGTTTCTCATTCCCACCATGTTTTGCAGGTTGCCCAGGTCTGTAAAAGACACGACACTATCGGGCAGGACCTCGTGGCCCTGTGTGTCAACGACATCCTGGCTCAGGGGGCTGAGCCCCTCTTCTTCCTCAGCCATTTGGCCTGTGGCAAACTCGATGCTGAAGTGCTGGAAACAATCAAAGAAGGCATAGCTGAGGCTTGCAGGAGTGCAGGCTGTGCTTTCCTGGGTATGGACCCTCCTCTCCTCTGAGATTTGAGGGGTCTGAGGTTGAATTTATCACCAGAGGAATGGACTTGGGAGGCAGAATGGGGCCCTGGAGTTGTTGGTTTCCATTTGGTGGAAAAAACAGCTGAGAACTGGTGCTTCAATTCTTCCTTCTGTAAAATGGGTCAGCACAGAAAGATGGGGTTTAGTGTTTGTGCACTTGGATCCTTGTTCTTCCTTCTTTACCCCTGAACAAAGGAGAACAGAACTCGAAGCCTCGCATTCTTCTTAACGTTTCCATGCCCTCTCCCATACTCAGGGAGGTGCCACGTGAGTACCAAAAATAATAACGACAAAAACACTTCTTCTTTCTTGAAGCTTCATTTTGTTGGAGTCCTAAGGTGAAGCAACAAACCAAGAAGGATTTCAAAAATGTATCTGAATGTTCTTAGGACGTGTGTCCCTGGATGTGCTGCTGACTTTGGGAGATGCCCTAAATTTAAACTGGCGTTACAATCATGGCTTTGAGCTGAGGGAGGGCAGGGTCGGTTGGATGGGATATTGGGCAGGAGTTGTTCTCTGGGAGGGTAGGGAGGGGCTGGGATGGAATTCCCAGGGAAGCTGTGGGACACTTGGCAGTGCCCAAGGCCAGGTTGGACACTGGGGCTGGGAGCAGCCTGGGACAGGGGAAGGTGTCCCTGTCATGGCAGGGGTGGCACTGGGTGGCCTTTAAGGTCCCTCGCAACCCAAATCCTTATGGGATTCTGAGAGTTTAAAATGAATAGGAGGCGGCACTGGGTGAGCTTTAAGGTCCCATCCAACCCAAATCCCTGTGGGATTCTGAGAGTCTAAAATGAACTCGAGCGGGAGGTGCTGACTGGATGGGCTTTAAGGTCCCATCCAACCCAAATCCCTGTGGGATTCTGAGAGTCTAAGGTGCACTCGAGCGGGAGGCGCTGACCCGTCTCTCCCCTGGCAGGTGAGGAGGTGACGGAGGCGGCGGCCCCGTGTCCCCCCGGGCTCTGTGACCTGGCCGGGTTCGTGGTGGGCGCGGTGGAGCGGGGGCAGCGCCTGCCGGGGCTGCAGCGAGCCGAGGAGGGGGACGTGCTCCTGGGGCTGGGCTCCCCCGCCATCCCCGGCCGCGGCTTCGGCGTGGTGCTCAAGATCCTCCTGACATCCTCCCTGCGCTGCTCCTCGCCGGCGCCGGGCAGCTGCGGGCACGGCACGCTGGGTGTGCCACCCTTCCTCTGCCCAGGGCACTGCCGCGGCCAGGGCTGAGCCCTTCGGCCTGGGTTAATCGGCTAAAACCGATTTGGGGGGTTTAAAACCGGTTTTGGGGGTGGGGCTGGTGTCCGCCGCTCTGCAAGGGTGGGCAGCGCTTCTGCCTCCTGCCCAAGGCCTTCTGCAAGGACTGGCAGAGGACCTGTTCAGGGGAGCATTCCCAAAAACACCCCACGACCTTTGAAACAAATTCAGTGAGTTCAGCCCAGAGAATAGAAGGCTCCAGGGAGAGCTCAGAGCCCCTGCCAGGGCCTGAAGGGGCTCCAGGAGAGCTGCAGAGGGACTGGGGACAAGGCACGGAGGGACAGGACAAGGGGCAATGAGTACAAACTGACAGAGGGGATATATAGGTTGGATCTTGGGCAGGAATTATTCCCTGGCAGGGTGTTGAGGCCCTGGCACAGGGTGCCCAGAGCAGCTGTGGCTGCCCCTGGATCCCTGGCAGTGCCCAAGGCCAGGTTGGACACTGGGGCTGGGAGCAGCCTGGAACAGGGGAAGGTGTCCCTGCCATGGCAGGGGTGGCACTGGGTGGGATTTGAGGCCCCTTCCCACCCAAACTAGTCTGTGATGTTTTGATTCTAAACCTCACATGAGGTTTCAGACAGAAGGACTGAGCTGATGCTGTTGTTTGCAGGAGATGTTTTGCTGACTCCAGGGAAAATGTTCAGCCCGGCTCTGCTGCCCGTCCTCCGCTCAGGACACGTGAAGGGCTTTGCCCCCACGGCTGAGGGGCTCCTGGGGGGCATCTCCAGGGTCCTGCCCGAGCACGTCAGCGCCGTCCTGGGTAAGTACCTGAGGTGTCCCTGTGGGGCAAAGCTCAGGCGCAGCACTGCCCTGACCTTCCAGCTTCAGCTTTGGAATCCTCAGAAATGTCCCTGCCGAGGGGAACGGCCCCAAGTGGGTGCCAAAACCATCCCTACTCCAAGTCATGAGCCCCACTCTTTGTTGGAGAAGGGAAATTCCAGAGGAGATTATGGGCAGCACACCTGTCCTGGACAAAAAGTGTTGGAGAAGATTGTGTGCTCCTCAGGACACCTCTCCAAACAAAACATTGTGACCAAATACTGAGGTTTGGTGGGAGAGTAAATTTGCACCATTTGCTCCACACCCACACATTTAATGCACTTTTTTGGTAACTTCCCCACAACATCTGACATCTGTGAGTAAGGCAGAACTTTTTCTGACGGAGCCAAAAAATTCAGAAGTTCGAAAAAGTAAAGAAAATCATGTTCATGTAAGTCTAGAAATATAGTGGGGATAGGGAGGGAGAAAGAAAGGTGTCTGTGTGTTGAGTTTCTCTAGAATGAAACTGGAAAGGAAAGAAAGAAATTTCCAAGGCCAGGTTGGACACTGGGACTTGGAGCACCCTGGGACAGTGGAAGGTGTCCCTGCCCATGGCAGAGGATGGATTGAGATGGGCTTTAAGGTCCTCTCAGGCTGGACAGCAGCAGGAATTTCCCCATGGAAAGGGGGCTCAGGCCTTGGCAGGGGCTGCCCAGGGAGGTTTGCAGTGCCCATCCCTGCAGGTGTCCCCTGGAGGTGGCACTCAGAGCTCTGGGCTGGGGACAAGGTGGGCATCGGGCACCACTGGCACCGCCTGGGCTGGGAGGGCTTTTCCAGCCTCAGGGATTCCCAGATTCTGTGGCAGCAAGAATTGGTCTCTACCAGCTCTTGTGACACATCACTGTCACTGCAGGTAGTAAATAATAAATAACAACAAACATTTGTGCTGCCCACACACAAATTTCAATCTTTTCCAGACGCTCTCAGCTGGAAGATCCCTGAAATCTTTTGCTGGCTCTACAAGGAGGGGAACCTCTCTGCAGAGGAGATGGCTCAGACCTTCCCCTGTGGGATTGGGGCAGTCTTGGTTGTGCAGAAGGAGCTGGCCCAGCACATTCTCCAGGACATCCAGAGGCAGCAGGAGGCCTGGCTGATTGGGAAGGTGGTTGCCCCTTGTCACACAGGTGAGCTGGTGTCCTCGTGGGCCTGAAGAGACTCCCTGTTCCAAAGTCTGTGTAGTTCACACCACTTTCCTATTGCTTCACTAGGCTGGAGGCTACTGGACACCTCCACATCTACATTTCAGTATTAAACAAATGAGAAATTAGTTCTTGTTTCAGAGTGGCAGCACCTGGATAACCTCTTCCCCTCCCTGAGGCTTCAGGAAATCCCTGTGCTGATTGTTCCAAAATTCAGTGGAAATTTTACCATGCTCATGGTGATCAACTCCCCTCCTGCCCACCCCTTCCCAGGTCACCCAGATCCCTGTAGAGGTTGAGGACAGGACACAGCTTTGTGCAGTCACCTGTGGTGATGGTCAGTCTGAATCCTGGTGTGTCACTGACTGACATCCAGCAGGACAGGAACCAAAATCTCCCTGGAACCCCCCCAGTTTGGGCAGCTAAAACGTCACCTCAGCTCCGTCAGCATCATTTTTAGTGTCCTTTTGGAACGCGAGAGGTATAAAAGATGGGATTAATCCTTGAGAAGGCCATGCCTGGGCCTTTGTGAACAACTCTGTGAGCAAGTGACACCAGGGACCAGCACAGCTCCTGGGATCTGAGCTGTCCAAGCACTGAATCCCTTTGGAGCTCCATCTGTGCTGCCATTAATTTGTCGCTGACACAATTTCTTGTTGTTGAAACATTATCAATAAACTACACAAGGTCAGTTTAGAAGGAAAGGTAAAAATCTAACCCTTTCCTCGTGTGTTTGGAGCAGGTTCTCACATTGAAGTGGAGAATCTTGCAGAGGCCCTGCAGCTGAGCAGCCCCCAGCAGCTGCTGAACGACAGCACTGCCGAGAGCCAGCCCCAGCCCAGGAAGAGAAAGGTGAAGGTGGCTGTTCTTGTCTCTGGAGCAGGTGAGCTGTCACTTGTCCTGGCACAGAGCATGTCCTTACACATTCTGGAGAGCCTGGTTCAGGTGTGTCCACCTGGCCTTTCCTTCAGTGCAATCTCCAGACCCTTCAAACTCCAGGGCAGCAGTTTTATCTTCTTTTCTCTCAGGGTTGGGATTAAAGGCTTGAGATGCTGTTTCATGTTCAGACTCAGATGTTTGTTAATTCTTATCTACAGCACAATCTCACAAGCTGTGAGATACTATCTAGATACTTCTAGATAGCAAAGTAAAAAAAGGCCCCCATCTCTCTCTCTACAAGTTCTTTTAAGGATAAACTGTCCAATTAAGAAATGACACCTAAATTATTTTCACTTTTAACCCAATAACCAACCACCCATGGCCCACAATAGGGACTTTTCTACCCAATTACAAATTACCACCCAGACCCACGGAGAAGAAGGTGGAAAAGAAGGACTGGCCTCAGCCCTAAATCCTCCATCTTGCTTTATATATCTATTCCTGTATTCTAAACCCTTCAACTCTATGTTTTGCACCCTGTGCTATCACACCCTTCTATTCAAACTGCACACCCACAATCCCAGGGCTGTCACTCAATTTTGGAAGCTTCTCCAGGGGCTCAGGTGCAATGCAGTGTTTGCTTGGGGGTCAGTGCCTGTCAGCACAGAAAGCCTGGAATTCTCACTGCCCGGGGTTCCAGCACTGCCGGGTTTCACTTTGACTCCAAGTCAAGGAGCTGTGTTAGTAACGGAGCTCTGTCAGTGCCCCCACCCTCAGTGCTGCTTGTGGACGAGCAGATCTCCCTCAGAGCAGCGCTGAGCGCCCCTCCCAGGGCCATGGGTGCTCAGGTGTCTCCCCACCCTTTTGTCTCTCCCCGCTGGAGGCAGGGCCCTGCCTGCGCTCATCGGCTCCGCCCGGGAGCCGGGCAGCTGTGCCCAGCTGGTGCTGGTCATCTCCAACAGACCCGGAGTGCAGGAGCTGCGGAGCGCCGCCCGCGCCGGCATCCCCACCCGGGTAAGGAGCATCCCCTTCCCCTTTGGATCCCCGCAGCCTGGGGGTGCTCACGGAACGCTTGCTGAGCATCGAGGTTTCATTTCAAAGTGAAACTTTCCCCGTGGATGGAGCACAGAGCTGGGAGTCGTCACTGGGCTCTGGGAGCTTTCCCAGCTCGGCAGTGAGTGCTGCATCCCAGGGAAGGGATTTAAATGGATGATTTGGGTCTGAGATTGGAGCCCGTGAGGCTCAAGCTTGGCCTGAAATCAAACTTCAGGTTCTGCAAAGCACAGAAATGTGTTGTCTCCTGGGCTAATCCCTCCTTAGAATCACAGAATTCCAGAGTGGTTTGGGCTGGGAGGGACTTTAAATCCCACCCAGTGCCACCTCTGCCATGGCGGGGACACCTTCCCCTGTCCCAGGCTGCTCCCAGCCCCAGTGTCCAACCTGGCCTTGGGCACTGCCAGGGATCCAGGGGCAGCCACAGCTGCTCTGCGCACCCTGAGCCAGGCCCTCAACACCCTGCCAGGGAACAATTCCTGCCTGAGATCCCAGCCAGCCCTGCCCTCTGGCATTGGAAGCCATTCCCTGGCTCCTGTCCCTGCAGGCCTTGTCCCCAGTCCCTCTGCAGCTCTCCTGGAGCCCCTTCAGGCCCTGCCAGGGGCTCTGAGCTCTCCCTGGAGCTTCTCCTCTCCAGGACAAAAACCTGCATCTCAGATTGTTCCCAGTCCCTTTCAGTGGCACCGTACAAGTTTTCTCCTGCCTGTGGGCCACAAAGCAGCTCTTTGGGACAGGAATTTGCTCTGGTTTGTTCCACAAAAACCCTTGGCAAGGACTGTCAGCACTGTCTGAGAGCATTCCATGACTTGGGATGTCAAAGGCAGGAACTCCCCCATCTGACATCAGGTGGGTTTGAGCAGTTGTTTTTACAGCTGTGCACAGATGGAAATAAACTCTGCCAGAGTTCCTGCATGGAAAGGGATCAGGAGTTTCTTCAGCTCCCGGGCTGGATTCACGTGCCATTTTTCTGCCTCATCTCTAAATAAAAAAGTGATATCAAAATGAACTCACATTAATTTTCTCAGGCAAAAGCACGAGGTTTTGTGAGGCCCTTGTTTGAAGGTCCTCAGGAGAGTCAGGAATCAGCACCCACCTGGGGGGTGGAAACGGGGAGGTGGGGTAGAAATAAAGGACGTCCTCCCCTTACCCAGAGGGTCTGGCCAATGGATTCCACCACCTCCCTGGGCAATCATTCCAGTGCCTGACCACTCTTAAAAGGGAAAAAAATGTTTCTAATCTCCGATCTGAACCTCCGCTGGTGCAATTTAGGGCCATTTCCTCTCACCCTTTCACTTGGGACATGGCAGAAAAGACCGACCCCACCTCACTGCACCCTCCTTTCAAATCGTGGAATGTCCTGGAATTAATCCACTTTGTTCCTCTTTGTTGCCCAAGCAGCTGCTCTCAATCCCACCGAGCTGTTTCCTCGATGTGGCTTTTGTTGTGTTTCCCTGCCCCAGGTGATTGATGTGGCTTTTGTTGTGTTTCCCTGCCCCAGGTGATTGATCACAAACTGTACGGGAGCCGCTCGGAATTCGACAGCACCATCGACCGAGTCCTGGAGGAATTCTCTGTGGAGCTGATCTGTCTGTCGGGATTCATGAGGGTTTTGTCCAGCCCTTTCCTCCGAAAATGGAAAGGTAAGAAATTAAATGTAAAAGAGGCACCCAAGAAGGGGTGATTGGTCTCACCAGGATTTCATTATCAGAGTTCCCTGTCCTTTGATTATCTCCCTCAGCCCTGCTGGCACTGCTGACATTTCATGTTGCTGCATTCCTGGAAGAGCAGAATTGCTCAGGGTTTGGACTGATGTTCACACCTCATTTTACTTTTAAAGAAATTCAGTTCAAATTATCTTCTTTTTTTTTTTTTTTTCCCTCACACTGATGCCCAGGGAAAATTCTGAATGCTTCTCCATCACTTTTTCCACTCATCAAGGATGGAAATGCCCATGAAGAGTCCCTGGAAAGTGGATTCAAAGTCGCAGGCTGCACTGTGCATTTTGTCCTGGTGAGTGGCCTCAGAACTGGGAAGTTAGGAAAATTTGGAAGTTAGGAATTTGCTTTTTTTCTTTTCTTTCTGTGAGCAGAAACAGCCCGAGGTAACAGGAATGTGTGGGGACTTTGGGATTGTTAACAGTTAAAAGCAGGACGATTTGGCGTTGCTTGAAGCCCTGTCTTCTTCCCTTGCATTTTGGGGTGGGTTTTTTTCCATTTCTCCTCCTCCCAGAATGTGCCAGTGATGCCGTGAGAGGCTGCCTGGAACAGAGGCTGGACAGAGTTAAAGGAATAAAATGGGTATTTATTAAAAGGCCTTCAAATGATGCACCTTGGGCAGTACAAGAGCCTGGCCAGGGCTACACCCAAGATGGCCAGCGGGTCATGAGTTTTCACACTTTTATAAGTCTTGGTTTATTTATTTCTTTATATTTGGGTTAATTGTCCAATTACAGCCTCAGGTTGTGGAGTCCCATCCTCCCAGTTTGCTCTCCTCAATTCCCTGTTGTTTGCACTTTTCGGGCCTGAAGCTGCAGCGGTGTCCTTGGCTCTGGGGCTGGAAAAGGATTGTTTTGTCTGACTGAGCTGTGAGGAGAGCTGGCTAACACTTTATATCTAGTTCAGGGTCACAAATGAATGCAGTCCAGAATCTGGAAAATAGGAAAGCTGAAACCTAAGGCATCACCAGCCCGAGTCTCCTCCCGCTGCACCCCTGAGGTGCAGAGCTGTCCCGCACGGAGGTGTCACCTCTCGGGGTGTCCCTCCCGCACAGCCCCAGCCCCATCCACACCCCCAGCCCCTTCCCTGGGCACTGCCCATCCCTGTGCCCGC
>WBMY01013884.1:58255-95736 GCA_013397315.1 Donacobius atricapilla
TGTGCCCGCAGGAGGAGCCGGGCACTGCCCAGCCCCTGCCCATCCCTGTGCCCGCAGGAGGAGCCGGGCACTGCCCATCCCCTGCCCATCCCTGTGCCCGCAGGAGGAGCCGGGCACTGCCCAGCCCCTGCCCATCCCTGTGCCCGCAGGAGGAGCCGGGCGCCGGGGCCGCCATCCGCCGGGAGCCGCTGCCGGGGGACGCGGAGGCGGCGCTGGAGGAGCGGCTGCGGGAGGCCGAGCTGCGAGCCTTCCCGCCGGCCCTGCAGCTGGTGGCCAGCGGGGCCGTGTGGCTCGGAGCCCACGGGAGAACCTGCTGGAGGCGGGAGAGCCAAAGGCTGAGCCCACGGGAGGAGCAGGGGCACGGAGCGTCCCCTCCCGCGGCTGCGGAGCCCCGGGAACACGAGGGGCTCTGGGCAGGTCCTTGAGGGGCTCGGGCTCTGCTCATTTCTCCCCCTCTTCCCCTCCTCCTCCCTGTGCTTCTCTTGGATGTCTCAGTATCCCAAGTTTCCATTCCTAGCCTTCTCCCTGAGCTCACAGCTTTCATTGCACCCCCTTGGAAAATCCATGGTGGGAGTCAGGCTGGCTTTTCAGGTCAGGAATTCCTTTGTTCTGCTTTTGAACCTGTAAAGGAGAAAATGTGTTACATGGAAGGGGTTTGAGCTGTAAAACTGATCTGGTGCTTCCAAGGGGAATTCATCCTTCCAAGGATCCATTTCAGTGGCAGAGCAGCAGGAGCTTCCCAGAGTAATCCCAGGCAGGACCTGCTGCTGCAAGAGTGGGACGGTAAAGTCATGGAGCTGCTGGAGAGATCCAGAGGAGCCACGGAGCTGCTGCAGGGCTGGAGCCCCCCTGGAGCCAGGCTGGGAGAGCTGGGGGTGCTCCCCTGGAGAGGAGAAGCTCCAGGGAGAGCTCAGAGCCCCTGGCAGGGCCTGAAGGGGCTCCAGGAGAGCTGCAGAGGGACTGGGGACAAGGCCTGCAGGGACAGGAGCCAGGGAATGGCTTCCAGTGCCAGAGGGCAGGGCTGGCTGGGATCTTGGGCAGGAATTGTTCCCTGGCAGGGTGTTGAGGCCCTGGCACAGGGTGCCCAGAGCAGCTGTGGCTGCCCCTGGATCCCTGGCAGTGCCCAAGGCCAGGTTGGACACTGGGGCTGGGAGCAGCCTGGGACAGGGGAAGGTGGCCCTGCCATGGCAGGGGTGGCACTGGGTGGGATTTAAAGTCCCTCCCAGCCCAAAGCTTGTGTGGTTCTATGAAATCCCATTTCACATCAGCTTCACATGGCAAAATATCAGTCTGGATGAAGGTGCCTGTGATGGAGATTGGATTTGGGACAGATCTCCCTCTGTTTCTGTTGGCCTCTCTGGCAGTTTTCCAACTGCTCCGATCAATAATGTGATATTGATTCCCTGCACAGGCAGTGATTTCTCCCCTTCAAGTCTTTTATTTCATCTGCTCTCCGTGGCTGCAGCTGTGTGACCTCGCCGCTGACCCACGGCTCCCACACCCTGTACAGCCCCTTCCCTCCTCCCTCGACAGCCCTGAGAAATCAATTCCACAGCAACAGTTGTAGATGGGATATTTTTATTTTTTTTAACTTTATCAGGCTTTATTTCAAATCCCAAAGGAGATGATTATGCCAACATGAGAGTACCATCAGGACATCAGAGCCCAGAATAAAATCAGCTTTCTCTGTTAAAGGGGAGTTCTAAACCACCTCATCTGCTTTGTGTGTGGGAAACCTGATCCTTTCAGTAAGAACATGGTTTCATAACTATATTAAAATATTAAAAGAAAACCACAAGTGTTGAGCTGCACAAAACCCCCAGTTGTTTTCCAAATGTTCATAATTCCTGTGTGTCCCTCAGCGTTATTCCAGGTGAAAACCCTGGTCCAAGAATAAAGGCACTTCAGAATTCCTGAGGAATATTTCACAAGCCAAGGACATGTTTTGCGTCGGGTCTTTTTGCTCACGTAAAAAAATAAAAACCCAAATCTGAGGGGAACTGATGGGAATTCACATGAGAATGCTGAGGAAAAAAGGGGTAGCAGACACTGAATCCTGCTGACATCTGATGGACAGCACGTTCAGCTTTGGAAATGACAGGGTGTGTCTGGGCCGGACAACATCCACCACCATCAAACCAGGAAGCAAATGGAGAAGAATCTAATAATTGGTATTTTGGGAGGCCAGTTTTTCCTGGGTTGATGAGGTTTTTCGAGTGGAGCTTTCTGCCTTTGTCTCTTCCGTTGTACTTTCCCTCAGCGAAGGAGGGAAGTTCCCTGTTAGGGAACAGCCCCAATGGCCCCCGGTACCTCCCAGGGCTGCTCAGATCCACCTGGCTGGATTTGAGTCGTTAAAAAGGCGACAGAGAACCGAACAATTGACCAAGGAAGCGATTAAAATTAGGAAACACTTAGAGGAGCCATTGCCGCATGCTCTGGGAACGGCCTCGACATTCCCACTTGTGGCTCTCCTGGGATTTGAATCGTCCCCCTGCCAGGCAGACGAAGGGCACGGCCCCGGCTGTATTTCCCTATTTCCAGCAGATCCTGCCCGCCTCGCCCAGGCACACGGCGCCGCTGGCCACCAGCTGCAGCGCGGCGGGGAAGGCGCGGTGCTCGGCCTCCTTCACGCGGGCCGCCAGAGCCTCCTCCGTGTCCCCCGGCTTCACCGGCACGGCCTCCTGGAAGATGATGGCCCCGGCGTCCACCTCCTCCTGCAACGGCCACGGCCACGGGTCAGGGGCTGCACTGCGCTTGTGGCGGCCACATTCTAAATTTACGGGTTTGGATGGGCCCTGAGTGCTGTGTCCAGTTCTGTTTAGGATGGACACTGAGTGCTGTGTCCAGTTGTGTCCCCTCAATTTAAGATGGACACTGAGTGCTGTGTCCAGCTCTGGCCCCTCAGTTTAGGAACGACACTGAGTGCTGTGTCCAGTTGTGTCCTTTCAATTTAAGATGGACATTGAGATGCTTGAGCCCATCCAGAGGAGGCACCAAGGCTGGTGAGGGGCTGGAACACAAACCCTGTGAGGAAGGGCTGAGGGAGCTGGGGTTGTTTATCCTGGAGAAAAGGAGACTCAGGGGCGGCCTCATCACTCCCCACAACTCCCTGGAAGGTGGCTGCGCTCAGCTGGGGTTGGGCTCTTTCTCCAGGCAGCACTGACAGAAGGGGAGGACACAGCCTCAAACTGCACCAAGGGAAATATAGGTTGGATGTTAGGAAAAAAGTTTTCATGAAAAGAATAATAAAGTACTGGAATGGTCTGCCGAGGGAAGTGCCGGAGTCACCATCCCTGGATGTGTTTAAAGAAAGACTGGATGTGGCATTCAGTGCCATGGTTTAGTTGAGGTGTTGGGGCTGGGTTGGACTCGATGATCTTGAACATCTCTTCCAACCTAGTGATTCTGTGAATTCTGTGGGGTGTAGTGGTTTTGTGCTCACTAAACTTTGTTGGTTGAATTTAGTGCAGTGGTTTGGGTGTTTGTTAGAACTCTGTCACAAGATAGGATTAGGAGAAAAGTAAAAGTAGGTTTAAATTTTAAAGGGTACAAAGATTTATGAACTGAAAGTTATAATTTAGTTTATTTTATTAATTTGAAAGTTTATTAATTCGAAAGTTTCATTTTAATTTTCAGTCTTTTAATACATATTAAAAGAAAAGACTGAAAATTAAAATGAAACTTTCGAAATACTCCTCCTCCCCTCACAAATGTTCAATTTATTACTAAGAAGATAAAGAGATAAAGCTTGTGAATTTTTAGTTAGTTTCACTATTTAAAAATAATTTTTTATTCATTGTTAGGGAGAGGAGTTTTTATAAGAATTCGTATGGAAACATTATAAGGAATGGTCTTTCTTTAGTGGCTATATTAGCTGTTGATTTTAAAATGTCACTAATTGGTTCAGCTAAAACTTCTTGAAAAATCACTTCCCCATATCAAACTACCACAGAGGGGCAGGGGAGGGAAGGGCCCCGGGATCCCCAGGGATCTGTTGGGTGCTGTTACAGGGAACTGGGATTTGGTTCTGGGGCTGAGTGGGGCCTGGGAAGGTTCAGAGGAGAACAGGAGGGAGGCAGAATAGCAGGGAGCAACAGTTCTGTTCCAGAAAACCCCATTAGCCAGGGACAGGAGGGGCAGGGCTGGGCAGGACGGGGATATTCAGCCCAGAGGGGGAATGAGCCAAGGCCTGCACAGAGCAGGGACAGGCATCCAGCAGATCTTCCCTGGAACGCTGCTGGGGCAGATCCCTGCTGGGCAGGGGGTGCTTCTCAGCAGCTGCCACACAGAGAAACCCCAAGTCATGGCACAGAGAGAGAAATGCAGTTTTCCCTTCTGTCTGGAAAAATTATGCCACTCTCCTTTTCCAAGAGAAAGCAAAAATCCCAAGACAGATTCCAGCAGCAGAGGGAGAGGAAAGCCAGAGGAGAGGTCTTTGAACTCTGAGAAGTGACCAAAAGGGAACCAGTGACCCCTGGCCAGAAAAATTGTGGCTCTGAAGCTGAGCGATCTCTGCCCTTTCATTACTTAGGGTCTGACCAACATAAATTGTCAAGTTTTTCTCTGTTCCCACAAACACCGGATCACTCGTTAACAAATCCTGTGCCATTTCCAGTGGGGGTTTGTTTGTTTCTATTTTTTCTTTTTCTTGAAAGCAAGAAACAAGGCAGGTTGAAGGATAAAACCCAGGAAGCTGGGGCCATGTTTAACAAAGCCTTTGGCTTAGCCAAGGCCTTCCATTAACTATTCCCCCATTCCAGTGGGTGGAAGGCAGCAGTGGGATGCTTAGGGAAGAAGTTCCCTTAGGGAAAGCTTAAACTCCTGGACAGATTATTCATTTCCATTCCTCCTCCAGAGTCAGCAAACTAACGCACTGTGTGGTCACAATAAAAATCTCCATCATCCCTCAATGCAAAGCTCTGAACACAGAGGGCAGGTGATCAAACACAGGGGTTTAGGGTGCGGGTGATCAAACTCAAGGGTTAGCGGGCTCTGAGGTGATAATGTTCCAAGGGAAGGGTTGCAGAGAGCCAGGGAGGTGCAGAAGTCACACAGGGGAGGATGAGAGAGCTGCAGGAGGGGCAGGAGGTACTCACAGCCACGAAGTGCACGGTGCAGCCCGTGACCCTGACCCCGGCCTGCAGCACCAGCCTGTGCGCGTGCGCTCCCTTGAAGGACGGCAGCAGCGACGGGTGGATGTTCAGGATTTTCCCTGGGAAAGCAGAGCTGAGGTTATTGGCTGTTCAAAGGGCCTAACCATTAGAGGAACAAAATCATTTGTCAGTGGGGTTTTTCACAAGTTTTGAAGACACCGGCAGCCAGCCCCAAGGGCTGCAGGGTCTGTGTCTGAAATACCAGAGAGTGCCGTTACAATTAATGGCTAAACACATTTCTCCAGGGATTAATAATGACTAACTGGCTGATGTGGATGTCCCTACCCTCAGCACCTTGTCCTTCTTTGATCACAAAATCATTTGGGTTGGAAAAGCCCTCCCAGCCCAGGCAGTGCCAGCGGTGCCCGATGCCCACCTTGTCCCCAGCCCAGAGCTCTGAGTGCCACCTCCAGGGGACACCTGCAGGGATGGGCACTGCAAACCTCCCTGGGCAGCCCCTGCCAAGGCCTGAGCTCCCTTTCCAGGGGGAAATTCCTGCTGCTGCCCAAGCTGAGCCTGCCCTGGCCCAGCCTGAGGCCATTCCCTCTCCTCCTGTCCCTGTTCCCTGGCAGCAGAGCCCGACCCCCCCGGCTGTCCCCTCCTGGCAGGGACTTGTGCAGAGCCACAGGGTCCCCCCTGAGCCTCCTTTTCTCCAGGGTTTCTATTACCATTATTTTAGTTATTTAATTCTTTCTGTTATTTCCATTCTACTCTTCTCTCTTCCTGGCAGCAGCCTGGGGATCCCCTGCCCGTGGAGAGCTGGGCAAGGTACAGGAGGCAAATGTCCCACCTGATGCCCAGCAATATCTCAGATACATTTTGCATCTTGGCAAAACCCTTTTGAAGCATCAGCATCTCCCTCCCTGCTGCTTGAGCCCCAAAGGTATCAGGGGCAGTGGGCTGGAGAGACCACTCTGCTCCTCTGCCCCCATTTCCCATCAGAATGAGATGTGGGTTCCTGTCTGCTTGGCTTTGTTTGGTTCTGTTTCCACCTGTCCTTTGTTAACATTCATAATTAACACTTTAACCTGTCATTTGATAACAGTCAGAATTCACACTTCGGGGCTGTTAAGCAAGAAAGAGTTTCATAACTCCCACTCAGTGTCCTTGTGACTGCAGGAGGATGAAAAAGGAGAAGCTTTGACCCAAGCAGCAGCAGGAATTGATTCTTCCTGGATATTTCTGGGGGAGTCAGAGGCCAGGCACGGCCAGGGCAGGGTCCTGTAGCTGGCCCAGCTCGCTGAGCTCAAACTCGTGGTCCCAGCTCAGGTTTGCAAGCTCAACCCAGTTCAGGAATTTAAAAAATGAGTTAAACACTCCTGTCTGGAAAAAGCCTTTCCTTTTCTCTCACACCAGTCATGCAGGTAAAGCAAATCCTGCACTGTGCAAGAAAACGATCAGTGCTCTGTCCCTAAATCAGAAGGCACTAAAATCCTTTATTTGTATGAGATTCTGCACTAGAGGAAGTTCTTCTCTGTCCTCGACAGAGACTCTCTGCTCCAAGCACATCCCTTGCAGTGAGAAATTCTGTCTGCTTCTGACAGCTGCCCACAGCACAGGCATTTCCATCTCTGGACCCTGAATGCAGACAAACAAAACCAATTCACCTGACTGGCTTCACCTGCCAGCTTCAAAACCACAGCATGGCCTCTCAGGAGGGCCTGCTTTGCTCTACTGATTTTAGAGAGAGCTTTGGAAAGGAGTTCAGGTGTGAAATGTCCCAGACACACCCAGGGGAACACAAAAGTCACCAAGAGAGCAGCAAAAGCAGAGCAAGCTGTGCCTGCTCTGGGCAGGTTGAGGCAACCCTGGCCTCAAAGCAGAGCTAACAGCAGCTGCTCTGTGTGTTCAGG
Source organism: Donacobius atricapilla (assembly GCA_013397315.1). Lineage (NCBI taxonomy): Eukaryota > Metazoa > Chordata > Aves > Passeriformes > Mimidae > Donacobius > Donacobius atricapilla. The sequence continues at coordinate 65,262 of WBMY01013884.1, forward strand.
ACTCCCTGGGAAACACAGGAGAGAAAAGGAACAGCTGGGGCAGGGAGAGCAGGCCCTGAAGGTGTCATCAGCCTCTCAAGGAGCTGGAGAACTAAAAGATGAGCAGAGGGGAGACTTATTTCCATTCTACTCACTTCCTGTGAACATTCTGGGCAAGCACAGCCTGCATCAGCCTGTGGAATACCTCACCCACGGACTCGGGCAGGCCCTGACAAATGGTCTGGGACTGGCCAGGGCTTGTTACCCAAAACTGCCAAATGCTGCCCAGTTTGGTGGTTTTACAAGGATGCAGAGCACTTCCTCTGCCAGGGGAAGGAATCATCAGTGGCCAGGTGCTTACCTCAGCCCAGACAACTGCACCTCCTGTGTGGAGAGGCCCAAGTCTTCACAGCCTTTCTTCAAACATTTTCTAAGAAATCAAAGACTACCAGGCCTGTGTTTGCCTCTGCACAAGTGCACTGCCTTTCCCTCTCATCCTTTTCCTTCCAAGATGGGAAGAGTCTCATTTCACAGAACCCTAGGATGGGCTGGGTTGGAAGGAGACCTTGAAAACCACGCGTTTAACCCGGTGCCCTCCCTCATTTTCCTGGTGGCGACCTCTGAGGTGCCTTCGTGTACCTGCACAGCCTCCCCAGCTGTGCTCACCTTCCCATTTCTTGACAAAAGGGCCTGAGAGGATGCGCATGAACCCAGCCAGGCAGATCAGCTCCACGGAGAACTCCTCAAGGGCTTTGTCCACGGCGCTGTCGAACTCGGCGCGGCTCTGGTACCTCGTGTGCTCAATCACCTGGGGCAGCCCAAAGGACAAGAACATGGAGGTGGTGGGAATTCCAGCAGGAAGAACAGCTCCTTAAGGCACAGCTGGCAGACAGAGTGGAGCCTGTGCCCCTCCTCACTGAGAGAGATCATTGGAACAAAAAAGTTTGGCTTGGAAAGCCTATGGCTCTCGGTCCCAGCACTTGGACACCATGGAACAGTCTACAGGGCATTAAGCCATCCTGAGGTCCTCCGAAGATTTCACTCATTTCAAGGCCTCTAACAGCCATAAGCAATTGAATCATGGCAAAAACTATACCAGAAAAGCTTGAAAAAAGGGCAGGTCACAAACTCCTAAACCAGCCCTTACTCCATAATCATGGAATCCCAGAATCCCAGACTGGGTTGGGTAGGAGGGACCTCAAAGCCCACCCAGTGCCAGCGCGTGCCATGGCAGGGACACCTTCCCCTGTCCCAGGCTGCTCCCAGCCCCAGGGTCCACCCTGGCCTTGGGCACTGCCAGGGATCCAGGGGCAGCCACAGCTGCTCTGGGCACCCTGTGCCAGGGCCTCAACACCCTCACAGGGAACAATTCCTGCCCGAGATCCCAGCCAGCCCTGCCCTCTGGCACTGGAAGCCATTCCCTGGCTCCTGTCCCTGCAGGCCTTGTCCCCAGTCCCTCTGCAGCTCTCCTGGAGCCCCTTCAGGCCCTGGAAAGGACTCTGGAGCTTTCCCTTCTCCAGGTGATCACCCCCAGCTCTCCCAGCCTGAGTTATGTCTCTTCCATCCAGGACATATCGCCCAATTTAAGCAGGAAGAAGGCAGCATTCTCTAACTTAGAGCATCCAGTGAAATACAAGCACCTCTTCATGACCACCAGAGTCACCGGGTGCTTTGGGAAAAGCCAGGGCTGGTCTGGTGACAGGGACAGCAGGCACTGGGAACAGAGCCCAGCCCAGCCCTGGGCTGAAGCAGCCTCTGCCTCTGTGCCTGTTGCACCTTTCCCTCCACAGCTGAACCCCCAGCCCTTCCACACTGTTTTTTTCCCCTGATAAAAACCTTGGGGTTGGAAATGGGTGGGCTTTAAGGTCCTTTCCCAGCCAAGCCAGCCTGTGCCTGTGGTTCTGTTTGCTCTTCACACCACAATTCCCTCATGCCCTTGGTGTCCTCCCAAGGAGGAGCTGGAGCACCAGGACAGATCCCAGCACTATTAATGGAGCAAAGCTTTGGGCCTCAATTTCCCTGTGTCTGTATTCAGCAGTGAAAAGTGACTGGAAGAAGTTTCTAAGTGACAAGAGCATCATTTCAGATCTGCAATACAAAGGCAAGGCACACAAAATCCATGGAAGTTCAGGGAGCACTTGGAATGATTGCTGGAGAGCCTGAGGCAATATCCAGGGAGTCAGTGGCAGGTCCCACTGAGTGTGACCTCTCTATTCCATTCAAATGAACCACCAGATCAATTTAAAATCAAATTCAGATACATTTCAAAATAAAATAGGTTGGTACTTCAGTGTCAATGCTCTACAGTCAAACAGTTGACAAAGTTTAAGCTGTAACTGAAAGTTTTGTGCTGGTTTAATGTAACAGCTGTCCCCAAAGCATCAGGAATCCTGGCAGAGAAGGAGAAAAGGAAGGATTTTGCTGCCAGGTACTTTTCCCTTGGGCACAAGTTCATAACAGACCAAAACAGAAAAGCCAAGGCTCCCTATCAGCCCATGTGTTACCCCATAAAACTCATTAGCACTTTCCTGCTAATGAGTCCCAGCTAACGGTGGCTAATTACAAAAAGGAAACGCTCACCCTTGTAGGAATCCCAGCTCTCTCAGCTTTCCTCAGCCCCTCCACACCAGCTTTGTTGGAGACAACCAGAACTATCTGTGCATAGCTGGTGTCTTTCTTCGTGCTGTTGATGAGGGCTTCCAGGTTTGTGCCTGGGGGAGAGAAAATAACTCGTGGATACTGAGAATAAATAGAGGGAACAGCTGGAAGAGGCTTTAAATAAGCAGCACTGTGGGGGAGACCAAACAGCTCTGATGAAACATTAATCCTTTTTTAATTGATCTTGCTGGGAGCTGATTCAGACAGCTGAAGGCCTTTCCTGGCAGCTGCACTTGGAAACTGTAATTTATAGCACTGGATTGATGGTCTTACTAATTGGGAATACTGGAAATAGTTGGAGTGCCTACATGGCAAGAAGAAATTCTGCTCTATCTGTGAAATGCTGCTGCTGTTCCTACAGGGCACCAGAGTGGGAGCCTGAACCTGAGCATGTGCAGAGATTTGGGGATAAACTGAACACAGAGGCAATTCACAGTTTGCAGCAGAGTTTAAAAGGGGTTTGTGACTGACACCAATCCAAGCGCAAAAATCTCTCCTGCCTGCTCGAAGCCCATCAGGGTGCCCACGGGGAACTGCAGGGGTTTTATATCCAAGCTGAAGTTCCCTTCTCCACAGTCTGGTTTCCACTGCAGCAAAGAGCAGAAGTCCCACCTGTTCCAGAGATGAGGACAGCAACCTTCACTTTGCCCGCCTGGATCTTGCCCTGGATGTGGCTGTGCACACACAGGGACCTGTTTGCTTGCAGGGCCCGATGGAGATTCAGGACTTTAACGCTGTCAGAGCCTGAGCAGGAACAAGGAAAAACCCAAAACCCAGCAAAACAAAGTGTCAGTAAAGGCAGAAACAGAGGGAGGAGAAAAGCACCCATGGAAGAGATGAATGAACTGTCAGTTCAATACCCCCACAGAAAAGTCAGGGAGGTGCCAGTGAAGAGGTTTTCACCTCATGAAGACTCACAAACAAGGGAATTTCCCTCTGCTTTTTCTTTCTGATTATCTCCCCTGCAAGGAAAATGCAACTGCAATAACCTTTTTGTAGGGAGACCACTTTGCCGATGAGCCAGGCGGTCTCGTGTCCCTGGATGTCCCTGAGGACCTGCTGGGCCATCTCCTTCTGAACCACCAGCACTGCTCCAACCCCACAGTTGAAGGTACGAGCCATCTCCTCCTCAGAGAGGTCCCCTTCCTTGTGGAGCCAGCAAAAGATTTCAGGGATCTTCCAGGTGAGAGCATCTGAAGAGAATTGAAAATACAGGTCAAGAGTGGAAATTGCTACCAATGGACTACAATTATTGCGGTATTAAGAGGCAAAATCTATCACTAAAGTCCCCTACTGCCCCAGTTCCAACCAGGTGAGGATGATTTACAGCAGCACAGAAATGCTTCTGGACAAGGCACTGGAAAGGAATTCCATGAGCAGGAAATACCTTTCTTGTCATGTTCTCTTTGAAAATGGTTCTATCCCAATTTCTACAGATTCATGGAATCACAGAATGCTTTGGGTTGGGAGGGACTTCAAATCCCACCTAGTGCCCCCCCTGCCATGGCAGGGACACCTCCCCCTGCCCCAGGCTGCTCCCAGCCCCAGTGTCCAACCTGGCCTTGGGCACTGCCAGGGATCCAGGGGCAGCCACAGCTGCTCTGGGCACCCTGTGCCAGGGCCTCAACACCCTCACAGGGAACAATTCCTGCCCAAGATCCCAGCCAGCCCTGCCCTCTGGCACTGGAAGCCATTCCCTGGCTCCTGTCCCTGCAGGCCTTGTCCCCAGTCCCTCTGCAGCTCTCCTGGAGCCCCTTCAGGCCCTGCCAGGGGCTCTGAGCTCTCCCTGGAGCTTCTCCTCTCCAGGTGATCACCCCCAGCTCTCCCAGCCTGGCTCCAGAGAAGAGTTGCATATACATATATTTATCAGTAGACAAGTGGAAAATGATTTATGTGCAGTTCTTGAGTTCAGAATTCACTATTAATTCCTTATTTTATTGTCCAACCCCATGAGCTCTCAACCTGTGCCAGCCATTTCCCTTTCCATGCCTCACCTCCCCCAGCAGTGAAATCCCTTTCCAGCACACCTGAGGGGAGGGTGCTGAGGATTAATGAAATCAAACAGCAGGAGCTCTCCCTGAGCTCACAACCACCTCTGAATGCTAATTGAAAACTTCACGAGTATCATTTAATTAGCGATAATTTCGTAGGGAATTGCAAATGGTGATAGCCGACTTGGGATTGCTAGTAAGGTTGTTTTCTTTTTGCAAGTGTCCTAAGAAATCCAATCCTAAACACCACCAGGGGAGGAAATTCATTGGGGAGCAGTCTTTCCACCACCAAGAATTTTGACTGGCTCTGGTTCAGGTACAAGGAAAAACTCAAACATTTCTAGACAGACACGTCAAACTCCTACAGCACAAATCAGCTGGTGTAGCCCCATGCCCACAGGCTTCCCTGGCAACCCACATCAACACGAGGATTTTTCCACAGCTTTCCTTCTCTCTCACCTAAAACGACACCACAGGACTCTGGGAGAACTCTGGGAATGTTTTCCAGCAGGCCCCCTCCCGTGATGTGGGCGTAGGCTTTGACGTGGCCCGAGCGCAGCACAGGCAGCAGAGTCTTGCTGTAGAGTTTGGTTGGGGTTAACAGGAGTTCTCCTGCCCAGGGCAGAGGGAAAAAGCACAGAGAGAAACATGAATCAACACAGAACGGGGGAAATCTCAAAAGGGCAATTTGGATTGTAGCGAGCATCATGCTAGAGAGAAACACAAAGTTCTACCTTTTTTTTTTTTTGTTTAGCCCACAATTAATTATTTACCCTCCTCCCTTCATTTCTTCCCTGCACACATGACTCCCAGGAAAAGAAGATGATGAAAACATGCTAAAGAGGGAATGATTTTTTTTGGGGTGCCTGAGAAAAGTTTCAAAGCTGTGTCAGTTGTTGGGGAAGCTGAGGAGGAAGCAGTACCCAGTGTCTGATCCCCGGAGACACCGACGCGGGAGGAGAAATCCAGGGAGGACTTCTCCACGATCTTCCTCACGAGGCTGAAGCCGTTGCTGTGCACCCCAGAAGATGCCACCCCAATGAGCACGTCCCCCTCGGCGATCCTGTCCAGCTGGGGCAGCATCTGCCCTCGCTCCACGGCGCCCACGGCGAAGCCGGCCAGGTCGTACTCCCCCGGGGGATACATCCCCGGCATCTCGGCCGTCTCTCCTCCTGGGGACCAAAACCGCAGCAAAGAGGGGTTGGAAAAGCCTGTTTTTAATCATAGGATCCCAGAATGGTTTGGGTTGGAAGAGATTTTAAGGCTCATCTCATTCCACCTTGGCAGGGACACCTTCCCCTGTCCCAGGCTGCTCCCAACTCCAGTGTCCAACCTGGCCTTGGGCACTGCCAGGGATCCAGGGGCAGCCACAGCTGCTCTGAGCAAAATCCTGCCTTTTGCTCTCCTCTTCCCACTTTTCACTCCCTGCCCTGTGCTCCAGCTTCACCTGCTTTTTTCAGTCCTGGGGTTTCAGCTGTATTTAATAAGGGCTGGACCAAATGGAGGATGGAGAAGCAGAGACAAAATGGGGAGGAGTGCTTGGCCATCCAACACTTCAATCCACAGTTAATTGTGCAAAAACAGGCAGGAGATGAGCCCTCACCCCCTCACTATCAGTGGGGTGATGAGTTAAATTTGTTCAGCTCTTGCAGAAAGGCCTGTGGAGTTTGAAAGTCTTGAACTGGAAATAAAATTCTGACATTTTGGTGGTTTCCTCACAAGGTCTCACCTAACACAGACCTTGCTGCAGCATGAATGGGGTGATTATATTTGATAAATGCAGAGAACACCTTAAAACAAACATAAAGCTGACCAACTGTTCATGCAGGAAAAAAGTAAACCAGGGCATAAAGAGCCTCTTGTTCAAAGCTTATAAAATGAGAGCCCTCTTGTTCAAAGCCCCACTGAGAAAAGATTTGTCTTCCTAACGTCCCTAAAAAATTGGAAAAAAACCCAGAAATTTTTCCCAACATCCAACCTAAATCTGTACCTTAATCTAATCTAAAGTAAACCTAAATTTTTAAATTACTGTCTCCTTCCACTGTGATTAAGTTCCCTGAAAGCAAAGACAGGAAACGCTTTGCTTTTTTACTCCTCCCAGATCCTTCCATAGAGTAGGAAACCAACTACATTCAAACCAACCAGAAGACCTTGCAGGAGATTTTTCAGATCCCCCCGCTAGAAGTGTTCCTACCCAAAAGAGCACATCCAGCTTTCTTGCAGGCATCAGCAATCCCTGCAATGACTCCCTGAGCCACGTCCACGTCGAGTTTGCCACAGGCAAAATAGTCCAGGAAGAAGAGGGGCTCAGCTCCCTGGGCCAAGATGTCGTTGACACACATGGCCACCAGGTCCTGCCCGATGGTGTCGTGTTTCTGGCACTCCTGGGCGATCTGCAAGACACAGGGAGAGCCCAGGCGTCAGCTCTGGGGCCCTGGAACACCAGCCAGGGGCTGGAAGGGACTGAAATCACGAATGGAGTCTGCGAGATGTCGCTGTTGGACATGAAATCAGAGCACACCACTCCAGAGTTTGTCAACCGGTTGAAACTGAGTTTATTAACAATTTGACCTCCTTATATACCAGGTTGCTAGATCTAGACTGATTGGTGTTAGCAGTGACACCCGTTCAATCACATTGGCCAACACAGAGAGACACCAAATTGTCTCCACCTCCAAAGAGGAATGAAAACAAGATAGAGTTAGTAAAAACATCTCTCTGTTTACAGAAAGTTCCGTGAGAGCTGAGTTTTAGAAATTAAAACACCTCAGGCTGAAAAACCAGGGCTACAGCGAGTAATGGATCAAAACCCCTCCAGGGGTTCTTTGAGGAGCAGTTTTGTTTAGTATCATCTCCTAATTCTCTCTTCAGGAATTACTCCTATCTCCACTGGCAAATCCAAAAGGCACTGAGAAGGAAACTGTACTGCAAAAGGGTTTCCTTGCAGCCCAAACACAACAGCAAACCTGGCATTAAATGTTTTTCCCCCTCGAGTAATCTTTTTTGAGGGGGGAGATGTTGCCTTTGTGAAACAAGATTCCTGATTGTATTCTTAATATTTAAAACCCAATTATTTTAGTCATCATATCAACTTCTGGCTATTTACAGAAGTTTATTGCCTGAAGGAGAGCAATTTCAGTTTCCATGCCCTTTTTAGAAAGACCAATAGGTATTTTCACAACTGCTATTTTCTGATCAAACATTTCCCCCTCTGTGCCGTTTTTTCCTTCTTTGGCATGGCTTCCCACCTTACCTTGAGTTTTGTGCCGACGCCGTCGGTTCCAGACACCAGGATGGGATCTCTGTAACCAGCTGCTCTCAGGTCAAAGAGCCCAGCAAACCCTCCCAGCTCTGCATTGCAGCCTGCCAGCCAGGAAACAGGAGAAACAGCCCAGCTTTACTTCCAGGGGCTTCTCCAGCATCTCCACCACAAATTCTCTCCAAGGTTTGTCAACACGACTTTGCTTTGTCACCAGGAAACTTTTCTCTGCCATTTAGAACCTCTTCACTAAGGAGCTCCTAATCTGCCGAGGTTGGCTTTGTCTTTTTAATTCATCATTAGCCTAAACCTAAAAATCCCCAGCTTGGTGACTGAACAGTCAATAATTCCCGTGACTGACAGATTTCCTTCTTGAACTGAGTGTTTCCCTGAAACACAGGAGGAATTGTGGTAAAAATGTTGTACTGGTGTGAGAATATCTGTATTTTTCCCTCTGTGTATACCTGCCTTCATTAGAAGGTTCTCAGTTAATTTGAAATGAAAGGCCTATTTCATAAATGAATATTTTAAATCTGTCTGAAGAATTACAAGGACTTGCCAGAGCAAGATGTGCCTGAACCTCAAAAACAAGGATGAATCAATGCTGATTTAACTGAGCCAAAGATGTGTGTTCCACATCTATCTCAAGAATTCTACATCTCATAACCTTTCTGAACGTTCGTCCCCCCAGATGATAGAGTTCACTGGGCAAGAAATAATAATTCATGGACTCAAACTCAGTACTGAATGGTGGGATTTTTGCTTGCATTTATCCTTACACAGTGCTGAACTGTGCTAACACTCCTGGCATTCAGGAGATGGCGTTTGGAGCCACTTGGGGATTAAAAGCTGTGCACTTGGAATATTTGCTTACCACAGATTTTCTTGTGTCATCTAGAAACAGGTGGGACACAAAAATATGAGCTTTTGATCAAGATCAAGATCAACTGATAAACCGCTTTGCCAGGAAGTGACCACAGCAGAAGCAGAAGGTTCCTGTCTTACCTGACCTTGATGTGGCTGCAGCAAAGGGCTTGATCTTCTGCACCAAAGTGTTCCCTGCTTCAATGTCCACCCCACTGTTCTTGTAAGTCAGGCCTCTGGAAGAGTGGGGAAAAACGGGATGGCAGCTAATTACTGAATGTATTTTCAAATAATATTTACTTCTTTACATCCCTGAGTGGATTAACTGTGGAGAATCCCATCCTGCTGTCTGAGGAGGGGCTGCCAGGAGCAGTACATGGATAACTCCAGAGTTTTGAAGATGATATCAGAGTACTGGGGTCATATGGGCAAATCCCAAAATAAAACCAACAACCAAACCCCTGACAACAAGGTAAAATAGGCAGCATGGACCTGATTCTGCAAGGTTTGAATCCCTGGTCTGGACACAGAATCCTGGGATACCTGAGGCTGGAAAACCCCTCCCAGCCCAGGCAGTCCCAGCTGTGACTGATCCCTACCTTGTCCCCAGCCCAGAGCTCTGAGTGCCACCTCCAGGGCTTTAGGTGTCAGTGGGAAATCTCCAAACCAAACCAAACCAAGCACAAAAATGCACGGATGGGTCAGAGCAGGGCTAAGTTCAAGTCACTTTTCCACCCACAGGTCTCAGGTGAATCAATAACCCCCAGGACACTTCCAGAGTTTTCCAGCTGTAGCTGAAAGGCTGCCTCTCCTTTTCACTGGAATGATCTCACCACAGAAGCAGCCACGCCTCTTTCTTACTTCTAGGGGCTTTCTATTAAAGAATATATTTTATATTTCCTTTAAAAGACACAGGTTCCTAAGGTGGGGCTCAGGAATCTCGAAGGAGATGTCTGTAAGCTCTGGGTGGGGTTTATGTCAGATCAACAGACTGGTACAAACTGGTGTCACCTGTGTGTCCCCACAGCTCCCTGGGGACACAAAGCACCAGCTCATATTTACAGAAGGACCTTTCCATTTTGGAAACAGGGACTTTAATGACTTTTCACTCCAGCAAACACAGCTCGTGCCAGTTAAGCAGTTGTTATTTCCAGGCTGCCAATGGCATGAACCAGGTGCATCCCTATTTTAGATCCATCCCTGTTTTCTCTCTCCTATTGATGGGATTCAGCCTGAAGTTTAAATTCTAAGGGTATTGATTAACAAGGACAAATACAACAAAACAACCGAAACTCGTTTAAAATTGACTCAGCTGAACAACAACAACAAAAAAATCAGTTAATCCACAAAACCCATCTCAGGAACCAGGTCAAGAATTCAGCAAACATTGAAAAAGTCAGAGACAGACACAAATTCCTACAATTTCACTAAATGGAGTAAATATTTTTGTACTCTGTCTATTCAATCTTATTTTAAGATGTGGGAGGGCTTTTTTAGGATCAAAGGCATTTCTGTTGTGAAGATCATTGCTGGAGTATCTGGAATTGATAAGACTTCAAATGCCAGAACTGGCCCAGGAGCAGTGCTACCAGGAAAATCCAAAGGTGTCTGCACTCACAGCATATCCCTGCCCAAAAACTGGCAAGAAGACAATAATTACCACAGGCAGCTGTTCAGGCTGTGAATAGGACTCAAGGAAATATTGGCCTGCAACAACCAGTGATCAAAGTCAGCCCCTTTCAGTCTGAATATGATAAATGTCCACCAAATTTTCACCAAGTTTTTAGGAGCATTTCAATTTTGTTAAAATTTATTTGCTATCTGCTTTGATCCTTTAAATAAACCTTTAATTCTTTATATTTCCTGGAATAGTTTTCATTAAGCATTCTGGCTATTTTCCTGAGGTGAAATGCCTCAGGACTGAATCCTGCCAGGCTGCCAGGAGGAGGTGAGTCCTAACTTCCACAGCCATCCCCCTTTCCTTCACTGACTGCAAAGGGGAAGGGACTTGGAGCACCTTGGGCTAGTGGAAGGTGTCCCTGCCCATGGCAGGAACAGGATGAGCTTTAAGGTCCTTTCCAACCCAGCCCAGTCTGGGATTCTGGGACTCCCTTCAGGAGCAGGACTCAGAGCAACCTCCAGGGCAGTGCCCCAGGCATGGACTGCAACCAGCAGCCAGGAGCCTCCTTGTGCAGCCAGGGATCCTCCCAGGCAGGAACCCTGCTGCCCATGGCCCAGGAACTCAGGCTGGGAGGGAACTGCTCCAAGTGCCTCCTCTTGCCTCACTGGGTTTTTTTTTCTGCTACAAATCCCAATTCCACCTTTTCACATCCATTCGTCAACAGATGCAGAGCACTTGGGAGAGAGAAAGAAGATTAAATACCAACACCCTTGTTCTTTAAGGAAGTTTACTGATTGTAATTTTACAAAATACTGATCAGGAAACACTGCCAGCAGCAACAGAACTGTCACTGATGTGCTTCCCAGCCTACAAAATACCCCCTTGGGAAAAGGTATGTTAGGAGCTCATTGGAGCAGAGCAGTTTCTTATTAGGTAAAAATGAGTTTAAAAATTGCAAGAAGCTTTCAGGAACATTAAAGAGACAACAGGACTCCCTGCTATTAAAAAAAAAAACCCACACCCATATGATCTCCAGAGTCTTACAGTAAATACTGTGCCAACTAAAGGAATGAGAATAGAAAGAAGTGATGAATCCTACCCTGTTGTTAGGCAGCTATCCCAGAAAAATGCAAATCCCAGCAAGGTAGGGGGTTCAAGGTAATTTTAACCATTTCTAAAAGCTAAAAACCAATAAGCCAGCTCGAACTTTGTTTATATATAAAAATCACAGACTCTCCTGAGCTGAAAAGGACCCACAGGGACCATCCAGTCTCACCCTGTCCCTGCCCAGACCCCCAGCAATCCCAGCCTGGGCATCCCTGGCATCCAAAGGCTCCTGGAGCTCTGGCAGCCTCAGGGCTGTGACCACATTTCATGATATTAAATATCAGACTTCTGGCCAAGACAAACCCAAAGCAAAAGCTGTGATCTAAGGCCCAAGAAGCAGAAGCTGACCTTTCCTAAACCAGGCCTGACAATTGCAGGAACACAGATCATTAGTGTGTGCTTGTCACTGTAGTTTAACTCAGATTATTCAGGAGAGTAAGAACATGGATCAGGCATTCGAAACATTCCTCCCCTGGCTGGTCTTGCTGAGGTTGAGCACAAGGATGGGGTTAAAACTTGTCAAGAGTTACACAGAATATCATCGCTGGTTATTAATATCAACCGGGGATGTGCTTAGATCCTTTGCACAGCAGTAATTCCCATCTCAGGGCTTCGGAATATCTACCTGGATTGCCTGAGGAAGGCTATGGCCCGGTAGCCAATGTCCTTCCTGTAGATGGCCCCCTGGAAGTGGATGGCAGCCACGCCCAGGTTGGCCTCCCTCAGCGCGGCGGGCAGGTCCTCCTTGATGGCCGTGACAGTGAGCACTCTGCCCCCGGTGGTCACCACCCTGCCGTCCTTCAGGCCCGTGCCCGCGTGGAACACCTCCAGCCCCAGCTGCTTGGCCTTAGCAAGCCCTGTGGGTACCGTGGAAAAGGTCAGGTGGTTAGAATGTTCTCAGTGAAGAGATATCGAGCACTTTCATGGCTGAAAACCACAGTCAAAGTCAGGGTGAGCCCGCAGGGAAATGGGAATAAATCTGTAAAAAATACTTCTGGACAGGAGACAAGTCTACCTGCGTGCTCAGGGATGTGGGAAGAGGTATTTAGCTGGCACACAACATCTGATTCCAGCTGGGTTTTTATGCCTCAGTGACACGCAGAGCACAAAACACCAGCATCAACGTGACCCAGGAACCCTGATCAGAACCACCTGACTGCAGTAGGTATTAAATATCAATGCTGTGCCAATATCAAATAACAACAGCGGGCAGAACTGAAAATACACCAAAATAAACAGAGATGGGTGAAAATTCAGCTGCTCTTGCTGACCCAGAAGCAGGGTTTCTCTGATTCTCAGTTCCAGTGACTTGCCTGCACGTAGCAGGAGAGAACAGGGAGAGGCCGGGGGGGGCAATGAGCCTCCTGCAGCTTCTCCTGCTCCATTTACCTGTTATTTCCAAGCCCTTGGGATATGCCCCTGGATAGCCTTGACTAGCCATGACCACAGTCACAGCTGCACTGCCCTCCTTCCAGACTGGCATGGAGCTGGCCAACCTCCTGTTGATCACCGCCTGCATAACCTCGTACAGGTCACTCCTCAGCAGGGGCAGGATCACCTGCAGAAACGCACAGCAGCAAATCAAACCAGGTAATCTTGCATTGTCTTCCCTGGCCTTGAAAAGTCACTAATGCAGCTGTGAAAGCACCAGGAAATATGTCCACATGTTGTACTTTCACACGTCATGCCTATGGTGTATAATCTGAGAGCCCTTAAAAATACTCATCCTTGAAGAGAATTTCTGTGGGGAAAAGAATTGTTACATATGGACAGGAAAGGATGAGGATAAAGAACCCAATTTGTCTGAAGAAGAGAAATTAAGAGTTTTGTTCCACCTGTCAACAGGGAGCAAGGAAAAACCCAGAATCCTTTCCAGAAAGGACAGGGGAGCGCTGAGCTCTTCTCAAGCTGACCCTTGCAAAGCCCAGATTTGAGTCCAGACTACTGAAACCCTCTCTAGAATGGAACAATTTCCTAACACACCTTCTGCCTTGAACAAACAACCCAAATATTTTAAATCTTGCTGCAATGAGCTGATTTTTCACCCCAAATCTGGTTAACAATAGCAGTAGATGGTCGCAGGTTTTACTCCTCTCATAATGCCAAATTGTACAAAATAACTCACCTGACACTCTGGGTCACCAAATCTGCAGTTAAATTCCAGAACTTTAGGCCCATCTTTGGTGAGCATTAATCCAGCATAAAGCACACCTAGAACAAAAAATGATAGAAAAAGCTCTCTCAGGAACTCACTTGTTTTGAATCTGTTGATAACAGGGTTTAAAAGGCTGCTACCTGTGCTCAGTGAATTTGAGAAATGGTAACAGTAAATCAGGCAGAAATAGTTGTCACAATTTTACAGCTTATTTACATTGAACATTTTCCTTTCTGTTCCTCCTCACTTGAGGAATTATCCCCTGTTCTGAAATGACCTCTGTTGATTTCTGTGGACTCTGAATCAAGGCACTGGTACTAAACCCAGTTCCTAATAAATCAAAGCTGTTTCCAATTATCTGCAGTGTGAGTTAGGCTAAAAAGAGGAAGAAGCAAAATAAAAGGTTGTTCTTCTCATGATTAAAGATCACAAAGTTTTGTACATACCCAAATAGGGGACACCTTCCTTCCTCATGCCATCAACAGTCTTCTGAAGAACAGTCTCTCTTATTGTCTGCAGCAAGTCTTTAGAAATCTAATAAAAAAGGATTGGAAACCAGCGTTTGTGACAAGGGAGGGCTTGGTTTTGTGTTTTTAAGAGCCAAGCAGAATTCTTGGATGGTCTCTTGTTCACTCCAAAGGAAAGCTAAGAATGGTTTCTCTCTCTTTCTGCCAATGCAAGTTCCCTATCAAACAGACCCCAAACTGCCTTAATCTACAGTCAAAATTCACCCTTAGCTTTGTTTGGCACAAGATAAAACTGTCGGTTGAAGCCCTTGATTCTAATGAGCAGAATTTCATAACACTTAAATCCCAATCAAATATAAGGTTGCAGAAATAGCACTTCCCCCTTTCCAATCCCAAGTAATTCAGTGGAGATACCCTCCTCTTTAGAGAAATTTGTGGAGCTGAGGACTTTGCTTGGCCATGCCTGCTTTAGGCAGCTCTTTCTATGCAGCAGAGCCCATTCCCTCCTGCTCCTCATGCTGGAATGAAGCATTCCCACAGGCTCTCAGTGACAGCTGGAGTGAAACATCCCCTTATCAGTCCCTTTTCCCTTCCTTATCAATGCATCTTCCCCCTCCTAATCAATCCTTTCTCACCTGAGGAGCTGGGGAATAAGCTCCCATCCCTCCTGTGTTGGGGCCTTGGTCTCCATCCATCAGCCTCTTGTGGTCCTGGGCTGGGGGCATGGGAGCAATGGTGACACCATCACTGAAACACAGGCACTAGAACAAGGACAAGAGTTAAAATTCCTGGGTATGGTTCAAACTGAAGTGCAATTAGTGCAAATAGAGTTGATTTTCAGAGTGACAAGGGGATATTTAAGAGGATAAACTCTGCCTCCCTGATAAAATAAATGATGGGGGGGGCAAAGCATTCGCCTTTTCCTCAAGAAGCAGGGACTTGTTTTGTGTGACCTTCCTTCAGAAATTAGTAAAACCCAGAAAAATGATGCCATCGGCAGTTGCACTGAAAAGAAACACTCAAAAGGTTTTATAATTTAAATCCTGCATGATGGAAATTACTTCTTCGTTTCTCCTCCCAGCCCCTACCCCGGAAGGAAGGCATTACATTCCTTTCAAGACTTCCTTTTCCTTGCTGATAAAGCTATTTACTTGTGAAATATTTATAAATGATTTATATAGCAGTGGTTTTTATCCTCAATATCTTCAGAATAACAAGCCTGCTGGCATCTTCTGGAACTGGATGATGTGCACTCAAACTGGATAATGTTGTTCCCTGCCTGGATGAATGGAGCAGTACTCAAAACCATTTTACAATGCTAATTTTAAAACCAGCAAGGCTCAAAAATGAGCCACACAGCTGTCTCTAACCAATACAATTTAATTTATCAGCAGGGCATGTATAATTTAACTGATAAAATCCTCCACTTTGTAGGTGAAGGCACTTAGTGAATCCCAAGCAATTTAGAACAGGTAGAACCAGTGTTACAGTGAGATGCACTTACAGAAATTTCTTCTCCTTCAAGAAGTTCTTCAACAACAACAGTTTCTCCAGCTGTGCCAAAACTCTTATCCTACAGTGAAACAAAATCTCTTTAGTTCTGTTTCAGTTTTGAACTGAAAATGCAACAAGAAATACCTGTTTTTAATACAGCCAAAAATGCAGCACAGGTTTGAGACCATGAATCCACTCTCCCCACAGGGATGTCGGCAGTGGTGAAATCCCTATTCCTCTTTATTCTTAAATAAATGCAGGGTTTATTACTGAATATTTTCAAATGGCAGAGGATATTTGTGATTACTGAGCAGTTCCTCATGCTGTGTGTTCTGAAATTCCGCCCAACAGCAGTGAGAGCCAGGTCTCCAGTCCGCACTCTCCCTGGATAAAAAAACTGCAATTTTATGCAACACATGGGAAGGGAGCAGGATTCTCATATCCCAGTGCAATGTTTGAACACTGACTGCATATTCTGGGTAGTTAAGAAATTAAGAACAACCAGCCCACACTGCCAAGGTGATTTTGGGGGTCGCTAGAAATCTCTAACTTGCAAGTTTTTTGTACAAGACATTGGGCCCTGTTCAGACATGAATCATCCAGTGACCATAGATGGCCCAAAAAGTGACTGCAGCACCCAGGCTCCGACTCCTGAAGCACAAGTGTGTCAGATAATGTCTCCCATGGTTCAGCAGAGCTCCATGGAATTTCAGGATGCTGTGCTGCTGACACCAGCTGAGGGGCCTGACCTGGGAGCCTCAGCTCTGTGCTCTTCACTGGGCAGATAAAATTACTTCATTTGGCCTCACTTCAAATCTTGATGCTCCAAATATATTCGTGGAATAGCCTTCCTCAATGTGAACTCCACTTGAAATAATCCCAGCAGACTCTGACTACAAATTGAAGAGCTGTGCTTAATCCTAATGGTGCCTTTAAAGATCCACCTCAATCCCTGAGTTCATGTTCCTGCACTGTGGGACCTGTTGGATTGCAGGAGTCTCATACAGTGAAAAAAAAAAGGAATTGCATATATAAATAAGTGAAATAAGGCGGGGGGGTTCATGAAGAATGGTTTTATTTTAGTCTACAGGGACTCAAGCAATAAATGCAACAGTTTCACAGCTGGCCAAATAAAAGGGTAGAAGGTTTGATGTCTTACAGCCAAGTCTCTGTTCCATGAAATAAGGAATATCTGTGATGCTCTGAGTGTGGTGAAGAGCTGATTTTGTGTGAGACATTCCTTCTCACCTGCATGATTTCAGTGACAGCTTTGCAGGCCTCTTCCTTGGTGGAAGCCACGATGACCCCTTTGCCAGCTGCCAGGCCGCTGGCTTTGACAACCAAAGCAGGGAAGGTGGCACTGCCAAGGCACAGGACAGACATTCAACACAAACAGTCCTTGCAAGGACATTTGGAACATTTCAAGAGTTGAAAGATCAAAGTACTTCTCAGTTTTCATGGCAACCTTATTGAATAACACACAAATCACACCAGGCTCCTCTCGTTATGCTCTGCCTGAGAAAGGCTCCTGCTTTTTTTCCCCACTAGGGAATTTCCTGACTGTTCATTGCTGCTTTCCATTTGGGAATTTACTCTTGTACCATCTGGGGTCACCTGGGTTGTGCTGTGATGAGCAGATCATCAGTTGCTGAGTTATTCTCCAGGGTTTTTTTGGTGGAGGAAAGGGATAAGGAGCCAGAACAGATGGCTCTGGGCTGCTCCCTGCCTTTCCCCAGCAGGCAGGCTGACAAAAAAAAATAACAGCTTGTCCTATATTCTCCTGTAAACTGAAAACTGAATTTTCATTTCAATTTAGAGCAGGAGGAACCATTTTTCTCAGACTTGCCACAGTTTGAGGGACTCATGGTGATCCTTTGAAACCTTTGCAGATGCTCTATCCCAAAGGTATCGATCCACGAGCAGTCATTGGATTGGTTTGGATCTCCAGCACAGTGTCAGTAAGAATATGTCTAAAATGACAAGGATTGTACCTGTTGATAAAGGCACATGCTGCTTTGGGATCAGTGAATGATTTCCATCTGGCAGTGGGGATCTCGTGACGATCCAGGAAGGCTTTGGTGAAGCTCTTGCTGGACTCCAGCTGAGCTGCCTTTGCTGTGGGGCCAAAACACCTGATCCCAGCTGCTGTCAGGTCATCCACAATTCCTAAACACAAAAACATGTTATCAATCTCCAGGTGATTTGTGGGAGTTAGGCCAGCCAAGGGCAGGGCTGCACTGATTCCTTGGAGCAAGAATGCCAGGAATAAGAAGTCATCTGTGTCTGCAGTGCCTGCTTTCCTCACTGGAACCAGGAGCAGGTAACTCTGCAGCACTGCAGGCCCTCAGCTTTGAGCTAAAAGGTCAACATGAGTATTTGGTGAAGATGTCAAAAGGTTTTAGGCAGAACAACTACCAGCATGTTTATAATCAGGTTTTTTTTAACCAAGACTCAAATTATAATTATTTCAAAACATGAAAACCCCATAGGAAAACCAAAACTGGCTTTCTTGCTCACACACTACCCTTCAGAATGTCTTTTTCACCTCGGCACAACTCTGGATTTCAGGAAAACTGCTCCAGAGGATCTGTTTCCATTCAGACTGGAGACACTGCTGAGTGATTCCCAGGTGAGGACTAAAATTTGCTTTTCTTCCTAAATACTGAAGGCTGTGATTTTCATCTTGTGTCTCTTACCAGCAGCAAGAGGAACCTCGGGCCCGACCACCACCAGCCTGACGTCCTGGTCCCTGCAGAACTGGGCAACAGCAGCGTGGTCACTGACTGGAACAGCTATTGGAGACACAAAACAGGGAAAGGTCCCATCCAGTGGTGCTCCTCAGCACTGAGTTATCCCAGAGCACTCAGCAGCCTCACCCTCTGGGCTGCCAGGCCACTGGGAACCTGGAGGAGTGAGGCCCACACTGGCAGAGACTCCCTCAAAACACAGCCCTAAAGCCCAGGCAAAGCCTCTGGTCGGATATGCACTGTCAGAGTCACAAATCACAGCATCATGGAATGTCCTGAGCTGGAGGGACCCACAGGGATGGTGGATCCAGCTCCTGTCCCTGCCCAGAGCCCCAACAATCCCAGCCTGGCACCCCTGGCAGCGCTGCCCAAAGGCTCCTGCAGCTCTGGCAGCCTCGGGGCCGTGCCCATTCCCTGGGGAGCCTGGGCAGTGCCAGCACCCTCTGCGGGAAGAGCCGTGCCCTAAAATCCACCCTCCATCCCTGCTGGCCCAGCTGCAGCCGCTCCCTGGGTGCTGTCCCTGTGCCAGGAGCAGAGCCCGGAGCTGTCCCGGAGCTGTCCCTGGAGGAGCTGCAGCCCCAGGGAGCTCTGACCTCAGGCTCCTCTGCTCCAGCTGCACAAACCCAGAGCCCTCAGCTGCTCCTTGTGGAGCTTCTCCAGACCCCTCCTCACCCTGTCAACCCACCTTGCTCTTGAAGGGGAGGGAAAAAGCTCTGGGATCCCCTGGGCTGCAGCCAGCAAACTGGTCTGACCCCTAGAACACCCTATTTGCCAGAACAAGCAGCATTGCAAAGAATCCAAGAAAATAAAAAACTCGAAAGGAAAAAAAAATCACTTTCTTTCCAGCGAGTCTCCTCCCTGAGGAGAGTCACCACGGAGCTTTACAGACGTAAGACCAGGCTGGATGGGGCTTGGAGCAGCCTGGAACAGTGAAAGGTGTCCCTGCTCATCCCAAGGGGGTGGCACTGGATGGGCTTTAAGGTCCCTTCCAACCCAAACCATTCCAAAATTCTGTGATTTTATGATCTTGGTGCCAGGAGGGTGTTGGGGATGAAACAAACAGCTGGTGTAGAATTACAACTCGGCTTTTTTCTTTTTTTTCTTTCTGTTGTGCCACCTAAAAATTGCACTAAACTAAGCCCTGTGAAAGCAAGGGAAATCAGAACTTTTTTTTTTACATTATGGTGACTGTGCTGTCATTATGGCTGAGGATATGTGGGCTCAGGCTGTTACAACCATTATCTTTCCAAAAACAAACATTCGATGTGATGACACTTGGAATGCCCCAAAGTGTGCAAACAAAAGAAACGTCCTGCACCAAAGACAATAATGTCAATCTCATGATCCAAGAGTTACGCAAAGGCCCTGCAATTCCACTGCTTTTATCATGAATAAATAAAGCCAAGGTCTGCAGAGGATGGGAACACGGATCCAGAGAGCCAAAAAAGAGATGAGCCCAGTGTGGATTGGCTGCTTGTGCAGGGAGGAGACTGCACACACCAGGGCACGGTGCTGGCAAAGGGAGCACAGAATCCCAGGATCCTCAGGGCTGAAGAGCCCTTCAGGGCCACCCAGTGCCACCCAGCCCCACCAGCATCAGCCCAAACCTGTCCCCAAGGGCCACATCCAGACATCTTTAGGACACTTCTAGAGACAGTGCCTCCACCACTCCCTGGGCAAGTCATTCCAAGGCCTGACCACGCTGGCAGGGAAAACTTGTTTCCAATCTCCAATCTGACCCTCCTCTGGTGTAATTTTGTCTTGTCCTTTCCTTTGGGACGTGGCAGAAGACTGGCAATACACTGCGAGCTGATTGTCCGATGACAGGACTTTGGTCGGTGCCCAGTGTGCTCCCCCTACCCTGGATGAATAAATTCGTAAAATCACAGAACCCCAGACTGGTTTGGGTTGGGAGGGCCCTTAAAGCCCACCCAGTGCCACCCCTGCCATGGCAGGGACACCTTCCCCTGTGCCAGGCTGCTCCCAGCCCCAGTGTCCAACCTGGCCTTGGGCACTGCCAGGGATCCAGGGGCAGCCACAGCTGCTCTGGGCACCCTGTGCCAGGGCCTGCCCACCCGGCACTCCTGTTCCTCCTTCCCATAAAATGTCTTGATTCCACAACAGAATCCATATTTTGGTTACAGTTTTACCCTATTCAGGTGGGGTGGGGGAACACCCAGGACAGAACACAAATAAAGATCACCTCCTTGGCACCTCTTTAACAGCTCAATTATTTTGTTCCAACAACAAAGGCGTTTGACTTCCATGTGCAGCTGATGCCAGCTGACTTCTGGCTCACCCAAAAGCACAATACACCCGTGCCAGGGTGTCCCTCCTCACAGATTCCTTCCCAATATCCCATGCAAGCCATTCCCCCTTGTCCTGGCACTCCTGTTCCCCTCCAAGCAGGGAAAGGAAAGAGCCTGGACTTCATCTCAAATTTCTTGCTGTAGGTCTGATCTCGTGATATGAACAGTGACCGTGGCACAACATTTACGTGCTAGAGAAATGTCCTAACAACAAACAAGAAGGAACAAGTCGTGTTGTTTATCCATGATTTTAACATTCCTCCCAAATATAATTTTTCTCGGGTTGTTGATTGAAAGGGGACATTTCTGTAGCTGTGTTTGACTGCTTAAAACAGCAGCTGAACACTCCTTTGGAACCAGACAGGAGGACCCTGGACCAAGGCTTTCAAGGGTAGAGCTTAAATTTAAGAGCACAAGTTACACTGAAGGTAAAATGTGACAGAAGGAGGTGTCAGGATGGTGAAGTCCACTTACAGAACCACATATTCATTCAGCAAGCCATTGTCTGTGCTTCTGCACCAAAACTGCCCTGATAATCCACCTAAATTAAATATAAACCTGTATTTAGGCACCCAACATAAATCCCACTTTATTGCTGGAAACAATTACCAGCTCAGATTAACAACAAAAATCTTTTTCTTACTTGACTACAGACAAAGTTTCAAAGATTTAAGGTTATTTATAATTTTCAGCTCACTATTTCATGCTTCAGTAATCACCCAAGACCCAGAGCTGCAATCCTAATTAAAGGTAGTTCCATGACCCACGAAGGGAGGACAAACTTTCAGAGCCAAATCTTGATTATACCAAAAAACCCCCAGAAACCAGGGAAAGAGTTTCCCAGATATTCCCAGATATCCCAGGTATTGTTGCTTGCACAACAGAACAGGGCTCATGTGCTCCTGTAAAGCTGTTCCCCATTTTCCACCCTGAGTATTAAATCAAGGCCCCAGCACTGGAATTCCTGAACAGGTGAGACAAATTCTTTCCTTAAAAACCTACATAAGTCGAACTCCTCATAAATTCTACGTTCTTCCTGGGGTGGTGAAGATTTCTCTCCCAAAGCAGAGGTGAGCCCATGTGCAGAACAAAACAATTTATTCAACATGGGAGATTTCATGAACCTGGCTTGAGACTAAGCATTTTCCACTGTTGGTGCAATGTTTTTTATGGGATGAAAGAGAGAAAAAAACAGGGGGGGTTTAAAAAGGCACAGCTTGAAGAAAACTGCTGGAATTCCCATTCCACGGGCCCTGCAGCCTGGCACTGACCCCATTTAGCACAAGGGTAAAGGGGTTTTTTGACTTTCTGATCTTGCCAAGCTATTCTTTCCAGGCCTCTTCCTCAGAGGCCAAACAGAGCAAAAACGTGGAGTGAGGAGTTCACTCATGATGCTGTGACTGGTCAAATTAAGGACAAAGTGGTCTCAAAAGCCTGTAATTAAGCATTCCAACGGAATTCTATTCAGTAATTACCTGCTGTACAAGAACCTGGCAGCACTCACATTTCCACGAGACAGCAACACCCAAAGCTACTCCCACACCAGCACAAGTGCAGAAAATGGATGTCTGATCCACCTTCACATGTGTCCTGTGTTAACTTGAATTCCACATCTTATCACATCTCCTAAAGGGAAAACTGAAGGCTTAGGCAGGTTAAAGCCCCTAAATCAGGATCTGTCATGTAAAGGACAAGGGAATCTCTCTGGTTTGGACTGATTCCCTGGGTGCCAGCACATCAGACCAGGCTTTTTTGAAAAGCAGCTCCAAATTTTGGATGCTCAATTTGCAACATCTGAAGCTTGATTTCTCAAAACTAATAACTATGAAAAGTTTCAATTACAGGCAGTCAGAGCTTAGTATGTTAAACCAAGAGCTCCAACCAAGTAGTCAGTACACAGAGAAATATTTAAAGATAACCTTGATTTCCTAAGGCCACTAAGATAAAGGAATGAATTTATGTTCGCAGTGACAGAGTGTTCTTGTCACAGGTTGTGGGGATCATGGGGCTTCAACACACTTCTGAGAGCACAAGAGGGAATTCAGGTGGCAATCACAGCAACTATCCCGAGCTGGATTCCCACAGGAACAGCTCTGGCTGAATCCTCCAAACCCAAACCTAAAGAATGAGATTTCACATCTGAGATCTTATAGAATTAATTACACAACTTACACAAGGCTTTGCTCAGATTTTTTTTTCCATCTTAACTGCATCTAAAATCTATTTCACATGAGCAAAACCTTAAAAAATGGTAATCCATCATCATCATTTCTTCATTATCATCATCATCCTTTCACACTACCAGCTGTGATTTCAGCTCATCATCCTGGTTGGATTATCAATTTAAAAATTTTTTTTTTTTTCTGGTTTTACCTGAATTGGAGATTTTTCCGTTGTCAGCTGTCCCTGCATTTCCTGGAGCCACAAACACGTGCTGGACGTGTGGGGACTGCGCCAGCTTCCAGGCCAGGGCGTGCTCCCTGCCTCCGCTGCCGATCACCAGCACCCGCTCAGCCATGGCCCTGGGGGAAACCAGGACAAAGGAAAACTGGAATTAGCTGGGGAAGGTGAGGAAAGCAAGAGCTTCAGGGACCATGAAGTGCTGGAGGACTACATCAGATGTGGTACACACTAAAGCTCCAAGGCTGAGCCGCCCTGGAGCACGGCAGGAACCCATCAGGGAAATCATCCCGGGTTTGATTGGAAACTGCTCCCACTTATACAGAAATCTGGGATAGAGGAAAAACCCTGATGAGTGAGCAGGCTGGGATTTACAGCCTAGAGTATCACAAACTCCCAGAAAGGTTTGGTTGGAAGGGATCTTAAAGCCCACCCAGTGCCACCCCTGCCATGGGGGTGCCATGGGGACACCTTCCACTGTCCCAGGCTGCTCCAAGCCCCATCCAGCCTTGGAGAGGGATGGGGAGTCCACAGCCTCTCTGAGCAACAGTTCCTTGGAGAATCCAAACCTGCAAAGCTCAAAGCCCTTCTGATGCACCCACCCTATGAACACAGAGTGTTTGGAGGTGGATGGGGCCATTCAAGAAATTTTAGAAGCAGTGACTGAAAAGCTCTGAACACCTCATGGAAAGGTAAGGCTTCGAGCAATGAGACAAGCAAGTAACTTCCAGCCCTGGCTTTCCTTGGAGAGAACAACCACAAGAGCAGCAACAGGTGGAATTATTATATGAGTTCACTTAGACAAGGTAGTATGGAATATCCACTCCACTCTCCCCCCCAGTGAGGGTTGGAAAAACACGTGGACATTCTGCTGGCCAGTGGGAGTGGGTACAGGGATGACCACGTCACCACCTGGGTGTGCACACATGGCTTTGCACGTGGGGCTCACAGCAAAAGAACAGCGTGTTCCCTGAGCAGCCCTGGAAGCCTCTGCTCTCGGAGATTTACTGCCGAGTGTACTCTCCACGTATTTACTAATAGGAGAGTTCACTTCCACTGACAAAACCCGCTAGAATTCAGAAAACACTAAAGAAAGAAAGGAAGGAAGGACATAATTTATAAACTGATTATGTAGGTCTTAATTTGGAGCTGAAATAAGAGTTTGGTTTGGGTTAAGAGGGGCCTTAAAGCTCATCCCATTCCCACTCCTGCCATGGCAGGGACACCTTCCCCTGTCCCAGGCTGCTCCCAGCCCCAGTGTCCAACCTGGCCTTGGGCACTGCCAGGGATCCAGGGGCAGCCACAGCTGCTCTGGGCACCCTGTGCCAGGGCCTCAACACCCTGCCAGGGAACAATTCCTGCCCAAGATCCCAGCCAGCCCTGCCCTCGGGCACTGGAAGCCATTCCCTGGCTCCTGTCCCTGCAGGCCTTGTCCCCAGTCCCTCTGCAGCTCTCCTGGAGCCCCTTCAGGCCCTGGCAGGGGCTCTGAGCTCTCCCTGGAGCTTCTCCTCTCCAGGGGAGCACCCCCAGCTCTCCCAGCCTGGCTCCAGAGGGGCTCCAGGGATCCCCTCCCATTCTCCCATTGCTGCGGGGAAGAACAGAGCGCAGAGAAGAGTTTAGGACAAAAGGAGTGTCCCTGATGTAATCCCAGCACAAACAACACCCAGCCAGGGTCACCCTCTTCACACAGCCGGTCACTGACCCGCACGTGTCCAGTGCCCCAGGTGAGCTCAGAGCCCCCCTTTGCAGGAGGACAAGAGGGGATGACAACACAAAATATATCTTAGAAAAGGGGAAAAAATACCAAAACAAAACCCAGGAGATTTCTCAGGGAAAAGCAAAAATGATCCAAAGCAGATTTTCAGATAAGGAGGAAAAGGATTTTTCCCATTCCCTCACATCAGCTGCTACCGCTTGACTTGACTAAAACTGCCCTGATGAGGCAAAATACCTGGATTAGGCAAAACATCCCGACAGAACCAAGTAAAAATAAGCATGATAGAAGGTTAAAATACAGAAAATTAGCACTGAGTTATTCACTATCAACTAAACACACCAGAGCTAACATTTACTGGTAGTTTCATGCTGGGGGAGACCAACGGGTTTCTAATCCAGTGTTGGGCCAAATATAGATATTGCAAAGTTACAGACATGCTTTAATTATAAAACTCCACGATTACTTGCAATAAAAAAGCTCAGGTTAGGCTAAAAATTATCAGTTATGGCATAGATGTTTGGGAAACCACATTATGCTCAACTCTTATATTACAACTCAAGCAAGAAGAAAAGATGAAAGAATGAGGGATAGAATAAAGGGGTGAATTAGACAAAGACAGTAATATAATAGTAAGCTAGAAGAACATTTATCACACAGCAGGCAGCTGTCTCCTTGAAGTTAAACAAGCATTGCCAGTGGTGTCCAGAGCCAGGGGCCACTAAACAGTATTTTTTAAGGCAAATTTTATCAATAATAAGTTGAACTATACACAACATGATTTTCTGAAAAATTAGTTAAAACTTTTAACTTTTAAAATGTTAAAAAAATTTAAATTTAAAAAGATTAAAACTTGAAACCAGGACGATTTAAACCCAAGAGAGCCCCTACTCACTCTGTGCTATGTGTACCAGGCTGAGGAGAGCAGGACTCAGGAGCTCCGAGGCACAAAGAGACCAGAGATTGGCAGCCCCTGGTTAAAATGTCCCTGCCCCAACATTCCCACCCCACTGATGACCCTGCAGCCAGCCAATGGACAGAGAACTCTGGCCGTTCCAGCTGGGAACAGGGGACAGAAGCTTCCCTCCAAATGCTCTAGCAGTGAGAGGCAAAAGCTTTGCAGGACAGGAGCAGCTCATCCTGTTATCTCCAAAAAGCAAAATTAATTCTGGCCCATCCCAGGTATTTTTTTCCTCAATTAAAAACTGTTCATTGATCAGCTTGTGAGCATTCTCTTCATATCTAAAAATCATGATCTGCAGTTTTGCAATAAATAAAAATTAGTCTATGTAATTAACAGTACGATAAATAAGGGGCATGATGCAAATTATCATGGAATAGTTTGGGTTGGGAGAGACCTTAAATCTCATCCCGTCCCACCCCTGGATGGGCAAGGACACCTTCCAGAGACCTTAAATCTCATCCCATCAAGCCCCTGTCGTGGCAGGGACACCTTCCCCTGTCCCAGGCTGCTCCCAGCCCCAGTGTCCAACCTGGCCTTGGGCACTGCCAGGGATCCAGGGGCAGCCACAGCTGCTCTGGGCACCCTGTGCCAGGGCCTCAACACCCTGCCAGGGAACAATTCCTGCCCAAGATCCCAGCCAGCCCTGCCCTCCTTCAGCTTAAGACCTGTAAGAAATTCCCACTCCACTAAGCCCACACTGCTGATCAGTGACACTGTGGCCACCTCAAGGGATTCACCATGACAGCAACTCACTCAGAGTCACCTTCTTTTCTTCCCTGAGGTAACATATTCTGGTACTAGTGTCAGCTGAAAGAACTCATCACGTACATGACCAAGCTTTCTATGGGAGCAGGAAATAGAACAAGCCATGCCTGATATTGTCAAATGATATTTAATCATTTTATATCAAAATGTGAGTGAAAATTAAGTTTCACACATTTGTTTTGAAGCTCAGTGTTATTTGTGCATCCCACCATGGTATCCTAGCAACTTTTATTTAGGAATGTGGCTTGAGAAGAACTTGTGATGGCAGTGCCAGTTTAGGAGGCTCAGATGTAGCCATGGCAGCCTCTGTTTTTCAGACACTCCACTGCCCAGCAGGACTTCACTTTAAAAATGAAGATCCCAAGAGGCAACATTCCTTTTTACTTTTGTCACTAATCCAGCAGGAAAAAACTTACTCTCAAAAGACCTAAAGTCATTCACAAGGTAGATATTTACTCCGTGAGGATTATCACACTCCCAGGATTTTTGGAAGCAACGTGAAATCCTTGAAGATTCCAACGCTCAGAATGTCATTACCTTCTGCAACCATTGTCTGCTTCGGTAAAGAAGGAGGAGATGTTTGTTTAAAAGATGCTTTAAAATGAAGATAAAGGACATTTCAGGAGAGGGTCTGTTGTTAGCTCCTTATATGAAGTGAGAACAGGAAAGAAGAAATGAGTTAATCACTCCATGTATCCAGGAGGAGAGGAGGCAAGGACAGAGTGAAGACAAGGAGATTCCCAGAGCTTATCCCCGAGGATAACAGGACAAAGGCAGCAGGGAGGAGCAGCAGCCCAGAGACCTTTATCCTCACTGCAGGAAGGCAGCTGGGGCTCACCAGCAAACCTGGGAACTCTTTCTCACGGCCAGGGCCTGTGGAGCAGAGAAAATCAAGTGAGGGAGGCAAACCCCTGAGTGCTGAGAGCCTTCCCCATCCCGAATCCTGCCCAGGGCACGGGGAGGCTCCAAACAAAGGGAGCAGTGACATGAGGCTACTCAGGTGCTGTCCCTTCCTCTGTCCCTTCCCAGGGACAGAGGCCACTGACCTTCCCAAACTTACCCTGTGCACACACCTGGGCGTTACACTCGGCTCCTTGGCTGCATTTATGAACAGAACTCTGTAAGAAAACACAAACTCCTTAAGCAATTTATTCTCAAGTGTGATGCAAGACACCTAAATATTCAATCTCAGTATGGGTGGAGTATTTTAATGAGGCAGTGCCTTATCACCTCACCTCAAACTACAGCAGGAAAGAGTGACTACAATCAGTCAGATCTCTGCATTCCAGCACAAACTGCAAAGGCTCTGACTGAAGCTCACCACTTAAGACAATGTATTTTTTTTTTATTAGGCTCCAGTGCTATTGGTTTCCTCTGTGCTCCTCTATCTTTGATTCCCAACACTGGGATTCAGGAAAACTGATGCAGGCATTCAAGTTTCTTTAGACCAAAGACACGGTCCTTGCCCATAGTGTCTTAATTCAGGTTGGACGGGGCTTGGAGCAACCTGGTCCAGGGGAGGGTGTCCCTCAACCGAGCAAGGAGCTGGAGCTGGATGAGCTCTGAGGTCCCTTCCGACCCAAACCACCCTGGGGTGCAATGAACTCCCACCCTTCTTTGAGCTGAGTCTGAAAAACAGCCCAGCAGTGACAGCACTTTCACAAACACTACAGACCCAAGCCCAGTGTCACTGCAAAGGTTCAAATCCACAAACCCCAGCCCCCAGGAGGAGCTCTCATCACTTGGCTTTGGGCTGAAGGACAAGGTTCATTCTTCCTCTTGCAGTCAGGCAGGAGAAGGAAAAAAAGAATTCTCAAAGGAGTCATGAAAAAGGCCAAATTGGGAAGGCTGTGCAGCTCCCACCCCACTGAGGGCTGTGTGTTTCTGACCCCAGCAGTCTGAGCTGTTTATGAGTTTCAGGGTTTTTTCATAGACCTGTTATGGGATAAAAAAATCAAAAGAAGGGGTTGGAGAAGAAGCCAAAACTTGCAACTTCCTCCTCCTAACTTCAAACTTGAAACTTTCTCCTCTCAACTTCAATTCCCTCCTAGGAGCTGCCCCGCCATCCTTTACTCAGCTCCCAAACTCACCCACAGCCAGGCCGTGCGGCCCCAAAACCCCCTGTTGGCTGAACCCAGCTCTTGTGCTCTCTGAATTAACCCCTGGGTAAATTCTCTCTGCCTCTCTCTCCACTGCACATTCTGAGCGCTCCCAGAGCTCGGCACGCAGGAGGGGAGCTCTGAGCCAGCCTTTCCCAGGGAGTCTCTGCCAGGTGCTGGCCCCCGTTCAGGCTCGGGATGCGCAAGCTGCAGGTTCAGCGACTGCGGGTGCACGGGGGGCTGAGCTGCCCTTGCCTGGGGCAGCTCCCCATTGGTCCCACCAACCTCTCCCCCTCCAGGCTCTCCTTCCCTCTCCCTCCCGCCTGTGCCAAGGGAGCACGGTCTCCTGGATCAGGAAAACAATGCTGGAAAGCCGACACCACGACGGTAACCAGCGCAGCACAGGAAATCTGTCTATATGGATATCTAAAGGAAATACTCCCAGCTTAGTGAGTTGAGCTAACTCCCAGAGGGATGGAGGATCGCCACAGCGAGGATAAGGGAAGCAGCAGCACAAGGCAGCCAGGGAGGCTGGAGAGAGCAAACCCAGCTGTGCCCCCGGATCATCCCGGTGGATGGAGTGACCAGGACACACTCGGTGGCTGCAAGTTTGCATTCCCATTCCTACCTCCTGCCCCAGCCTGCTCCTGGTCCCAGGGACAGATACACCAGGGAACCAGGGGCTCGGGAGGGGAAGACATCCAACCTCTCTCTGCATTTTTTTTTTCCCTGTGTGGCTCAGTTTCCAGAGGGAATTCACTGTGCCAAGTGTGCAGGCAGCTCTGAGGCACCACAAAAAACAGCCATGGCAACCAAATCTGCAAAATGGCCAGAACCCCATGAGGGAACTGCAAGTTTAGGTTGGGGCAGGATTAGGCTCATCCTGAAGGGAAAAAATACAGCCTTAGAAAACTTTTCTCTTCCTAAGACTTCAAGACATGAAGAGCTGCTTAAATAGCTTGGAGGCCTCCAGAATCTGGCGGCAATTATGATTTTTAGTTAGACCTTTGGGTTAAATAAGCTTTTTTTGCTCATGTGTTTTATTTAGGACAAATTCCTGGCTCTTGCCCGGCCATATAGAATCATGAAAAGTTTGGGTTGGAAGGGAGCTTAAAGATCATCCCGTTTCACCTCCTGCCATTCACTGTGGTGTAGAAAACAAAACAAAAGAAGTCATTATTATAGGTGCCACTCATGGCCCAAGCTGAAGCTCTGCAAGACAGGCCCCTTGTGCCTAGGTATGATCCTCCAAACAGCTGGATTTGGCATTTTTCTCGGCAAAATATTCCCTTGAGTTTTGCTGCTAAAAATAAATAGACTCATAAACTTTTACAACCACCCCCATAGTACTAAATTTGACACCTCAAGCAATGTAGGATGCTGGAAATGTTTGGTGTTTTGTACCATCATAAGGGGGAGAAAAACCCTTGAAATGCACTTTCTGTGTTACCCTTTCAGCTATATACACAAAATAGTGGAATAAGTACTAACTCTGCTCATTAATTCCAGTATCTACTGGATAAATTTTAAAAAAATGCCTAAAAAGTTGGCAAGCTCCCAACTTTGCAAACAGCAGGGGAAGAATCCAAGCGAATCAAAGTCCAAAACAAGAGAGGTTTGTCGTTTAATATTTACTTCAAGCAAACATTTCACCACTTTGGCCATGAAGGCCAAGCCGTGAGGGGATTGCTACGATGGCCAAGCTGTGACGGGGATGCCATGAGGGTGACGCCGTGAGTGTACTGCTATGGAGGGCTATGCTGTGCGGGCCAAGCCGTGAGGGGATTGCCATGAAGGCCAAGCCATGACACAGATGCCATGAGGGGATTGCTATGAGGGAGGTGCCATGATGCCATGAAGGGGATGCCGTCAGGGCCATGCC
>WBMY01013884.1:101264-150968 GCA_013397315.1 Donacobius atricapilla
TTTTTTTTTTTTTTTTTTTTTGGTTAGTGCAAAGGTGGAAGGCCAGCCCAATGGTGACACGATCCCAGCTGAGCAAGCCGGGCCTTCCGAAGCCTCTGGAGCTGCTGGGAGTTGTCAGAGTGATCAGATAGTGCAGAAAGTAGAGGAAGTGCTCTCCGGAGCCCTCGGGACTGAGCTGCAGTGCAACCCAGGTAATAAAACTCCCTCTGGCAAATCTGTTCTCGGTAAGAAGGTTGTGACCCTGCCGAAAGTGGAATCAGTTTTACAGAGATGAAAATGTGCTTCTTGGAGCTGCTCCTCTGACGAGTTGTGCATTTGCTGTGAATTAGTTAAATATTTTCTTTACTGTGATTTTACATCCAAAGGTGGCCAGAGAAATATGTAATTTAAAAATTGAGTTGGTTGTTTTATGTAAGCATTTGCAAAAGGTGGAGTATTTTCTTTCCAGTGTTGAAACAGATAAATATTTTCCATATGTATACAAACATACATCTATAAATTCTAAATTATTTTCTGTTTATCTACTCCAGGGTCACTGAACTATTCTTAGTACCAAAGCTGATGCTTATAGATGCAGTTTCTGCTGTGGGTTGGTTTTCAAGATTATTTTGAAAGAACATTTATTACAAAACAGATCTGGGATGAACTGTTCAGTCAAAAGATGCTTTGCTATTTTAAAGGGTAGATACTTACATTGCAATCTTGCAAAAGTAAAGGGATTTTGATGTGTCAATCTCAGATCTTGAATACATTACTAGATTATTTCCTTTAATGTTAAAAAGACACATTTGGGAGTCCCCTCTTGTGGGACTGATCCTTGCTGTGAAATTTCTGACTGTGGAGGGCTGGTGCGGTGTTGAAGGCTGTAATTGCTGCATTTCTCATTTTTGGGAGTTGAAACACAGGTCACTTCAGTGTGCTGGGTGAGTACAGTTCCAGAGGCAGCACAGAAAATTGTTAAAATCAGAGTTTCTGCTTGCAGGAGTTTGGGATTTGCTTTGGGGTTTGTGTATCTTGAGCATTTTCAAGTTTTTAATTTGTGCTGTACGAGCAGCACTTCAGGCTGACATGGTGGGGGGTTGCTAGGGTTTTGATTGGTTGGTGGTTTTGGTGGTTTTGTTTGGTGATGTGATTTTTATTTTTGTTTGTTTAATTTTTGTTTTGTTTGTTTGTGGAGGTCTGAGGCAAGGTCACATGGTAATAAAGACGTGAGATGTTAACTTGCAAGTTAATAAACTCATCCTGTGGCAAACGTTCCCACTGTCCGTACCTAAAAACGAGTTGGACAAGAGGCATTATCTAATCATCTGAATCTAATTAATTGTCTTTGCAGAAAGGTTCATTTTATAGGCTCAGAGAATATCCTGAGGTGAAGGGACCCCCACGGACCATCCAGTCCCACCCTGTCCCTGCCCAGAGCCCCAGCAATCCCAGCCTGGCACCCCTGGCAGCGCTGCCCAAAGGCTCCTGCAGCTCTGGCAGCCTCGGGGCCGTGCCCATTCCCTGGGGAGCCTGGGCAGTGCCAGCACCCTCTGGGGGAAGAACCTTGCCCGAAAATCCACCCTCCATCCCTGCTGGCCCAGCTGCAGCTGCTCCCTGGGTGCTGTCCCTGACCTCAGGCTCCTCCAGGCTGAACTGACCAAGTGACCTCGTGGGGCCCCCCCAGACCCTTCAGCATTTTTGTGTCCTTCCTGGCTGCCAGGGCACTGCCGGCCGTGGACCGGGGCCCCCAGGGCCTTTCCCTCAGCTGCTCTCCGTCTGCACAGCCAGGGTTGCCCATCCCGGGTGCAGAATCCAGCACTTCTCTTGTTAACCTCCACAGGGCTGGGGATTACCAATCTCTGATTTGTTGAGGTGTTTCTGCAGGGCTTCTCTGCCCTCGAAGGAGTCAACAGCTCCTCCCAGTTCAGTGTCCTCAGCAGACTAATGATCCCCTTGAGTCCTGTGTCCAGGTTGTTAGTGAAGATGTTGAAGAGAGCTGGGTTGAGAATGGAGCCCTGCAGAACTCCAGTAGCGACTGGAGTCATTCCTGTCACTGTCACCCTTTGTGCCCAACATGTGGGCCAGTTGCTCACCCACTGAGTAATGCAGTTCTTTAGCTGTGGGCTGGACATTTTGACCATAATTTAACTCCGCTTCACTGTTCTCTCTCAAGGCATCCACAACAATGTTGGTGCAAAAACTATTTCTAAGTTGCTTATTCCATCAAAATGTACCTGAGTTACTTGTTACATAATCCCAAGTCACATTCTTTAACACTATTGCAATTACCAAAAGATTTTGCAAGATTTTGGAGTTTCACTGGAAAATAATGAGCTTTGGGATCACACATTCTGTTTGGAGGGTCTGTGTTGCTGCCCTGGCCTGTATGAAGAGAATCACTGAAAGGAACATGCAAGCAGACTGATGTACCACTCATATTTTACAGAAATCCCAGCAAGTTGCCTTTAATGAAGTGCCTTTCTCCTGAAAGCATGGCACTAGGTGCCTCCAGAAAGGCAAGAACCTAACAGAGGTTAAGTCCAGAGGGAAATGGGGAGTTTGTTAGACCCTAGTGAGTAACTTAGTAAATGCACAGGGAATTTCTAACACAGCAGCAGCACTGGACTCACCCAGGGGTTAAGTTAAAGCACAGCAGGGGAAAGTGGCTGGGCAGGTGTTGTAGCATAAATCTCCACTTCGGTAATTTGTTTGGAAAATGGGAATTCTTGTTAACCTTCCATGCGCAGCACTGAGAGTTTGAAAGCAGATCTCTAGCTTCCTGTTAGAATGTGCTGCCCTGCTGAGTGTGGGTGGAGGGAGATCCAGCCTGTCTGTCCTGCTCAGGTGAGAGCCCACCTGCAGAGCTGCCCCAGCCCCGGGGCCCAGCCCAGGGAGGCCGTGGAGCTGCTGGAGAGCGCCCAGAGGAGGCAGCAGGATGAGCAGAGGGCTGGAGCAGCTCTGCTGGCAGGAAAGGCTGGCACAGCTGGCATTGTTCAGCCTGGGCAGGAGAAGCTTTGGGCTGAGCTCAGGGTGGCCTTGCAGGGCCTGAAGGAGCTGCAGGAGAGATGGAGAGAGACCATGGGCAAGGCACGGAGGGACAGGACACAGGGGAGTCATAGAATGGTTTAGGTTGGAAGGGGACCTTGTAGATCATTTCATTCCAAGCCCCCTGACATGTGCAGGGACACCTCCCACTATCCCGGGTTGTTCCATGCCCTGTAAAGCCTGGCCTTGAAGACTTCGAGGGATGGGACAGCTTTCCTGGGCAACCCTGTGCCAAGGTTTCATCTCTCTTCACCAGGGAGAAGTTTTTCTTTTCCTAAGATCTAATCTAACCCTACTCACCCACATTTTGAACCCACTGTCCCTTTCCTGGTCCTCCAGGCTCTTGTCAAGAGTCTTCCACCACCTTCATTATACTTCCAGGTACTGGAGGGTCATAGTTATGCCACCTGAAGTCTGTCCAGGCTGAACAGTGCCAGCTGTGCCAGCCTTTCCTGCCAGCAGAGCTGCTCCAGCCCTCTGCTCATCCTGCTGCCTCCTCTGGGCTCTCTCCAGCAGCTCCACGGCCTCCCTGGGCTGGGCTCCGGGACTGGGGCAGCTCTGCAGGTGGGCTCTCACCTGAGCAGGGCACAGGGACACAATCCCAACCCCTTTCCTGATCCCCACCCACTCTGGGCTGGGGCAGGACCAGCTCTCCCAGGGCTGCTCCATCTGCTCATCCCAGCCTGGGATTCATCCCAGGGGCTGTCCCAGCTCAAGGGCTGCGCTTGGCCTTGTAAAACCTCATGAGATTCCCACAGGGCACTTCTGGAGCTTGTCCAGATCCCTCTGGATGGCCTCATCCTTTAGAGGTGTCCCCTACAAACCTGCTGCAGGTGCGCTTGATCCTTTTGTCATTAATGAAGATATTAAGTGACACCGATTCATTAATGAAGCTATTAAGTAGCACTGGTCCCAGTATAGACTCCTGAGGGGCACCACTGGTCACTGATGTTCATCAGGACTCTGAGCTTTTGACCACTCCCCTCTGGATGTGACCATCCAAACAACTGCCAATGCACCTCACAGTGCACCTGTCAAATTCTGCGCTCCAGTTTGGAGAGAAGAATGTTGTGGGGGCACTGTGTCAAATATTTTACAGAAGTCCAGGTAAATACCCTCTGTAGCTCTTCCCTTACACACTGATGTAGTCAGTCTGACACAGGTCAGACAGGATTTTCCCTTTGTGAAGCTGTGCTGGTTGTCTCAAATCACGTCCCTGTCCTCCATATGCCTTAGCAGAGCTTCTAGAAGGATCTGTTCTATGATCTTCCCAGCACGGAGGCGAGGCTGACAGGGTGGTAATTCCCAGAATCATCCTCTCTTCCCTTCAAGGGTATGGCTTTTCACTGCCGGAGGGCAAGGTTAGATCGTGTATTAGGAGGAGATTGTTCCCTGGCAGGGTGTTGAGGCCCTGGCACAGGGTGCCCAGAGCAGCTGTGGCTGCCCCTGGATCCCGGGCAGTGCCCAAGGCCAGGTTGGACACTGGGGCTGGGAGCAGCCTGGGGCAGGGGAAGGTGTCCCTGCCATGGCAGGGGTGGAACAAGATGAGCTTTCAGGTCCCTCCCAACTCAAACCATTCCATGACTATGATACTACTGTGTAGTATAGTACAAGAGCTGTGCTCCCAGTGGGCCTCTGGCCTGACTAACGAGATTTGGGAAACTTTTTGAAGGAAGAGTTGTTTTATTACATAAAGTAACTCTGAGAGGAAGGGAGGAGAGCTGGAAAGGGAGTGTGTGCTGTTTGTGTGTGTTGGTAGTGAATCAGGCATGGTTTGAACGTTTAATTGTTTTCTACCTCTGTCCATGTACTTCACAACTACTCTAGAAGAATTTTTTAAACGCAGTCTTATAAATGTTTACAAGGTAAATGTCATTTTTTTCTAGATGTAGACAAAAATACTGTGAAAAATAGTACTCAGTCTACAAAAAGGAGCTCTACTGGTGAAGATGAAATTCCTAGGAAAAAAGCAAAGAAAAACAAGAAGCACAAAAGCAAGAAGAAGAAGAAAAAGAAGAAGAAAAGGAAGAAAGAGAAAAAGCATAAAAAACAACCAAAGGAATCCAAATTGAGTGCACGTCCCGGAGACCCTGCAGGCGTGCAGCCAGCTCCTCACTTGATGCCAGAGCAGTCCAGCTCCCAACTGAATGTACAGCATGGAGTGTTTGCAGATGCAAACCTGGCTGGCCAAATGCAGCCAGAACTGTGCTCAAAACCAACGGAGGGGCTTGATAATCAAGCTTTAGGACTTGTTTCTCATTCAGTGACTGATTCTCAGCAATCTGCAGAAAATCTTGGAAGTGGGGAGGGGACTTTGTGTGCAACAAATCCTCCATGTAATTTAGAAAGCATCCAGTCTAATATCCCAGAAAATACTAGTATAGATCAAACCGGAATTTGCACTAGCGGAGAACAAATTCAGCAGTCTCATGAAAATATTTATCCTGTAGCTATTAATGCCAGTGTTGTTGATACTGGAAATTATGCTTGGTCCAGCATCCCATCTGGAATTTCCAGTAAATCAGAGATTCATAAAGATTCAGTAGAAGCACTGAGAGGTACAGAAGTCACTCTGAAATCTCAAGGCATTGGGGAAGTAAAAGTTTCAGACACGGCTGTTGAGCCTGAGACTATGGAGGTGTTGACTTATTCAGAAGCATCTCAGCAGTCTGTGTCTCAGAGGGCAGCACAGGGGTTGGAAACAGCTTCAGAATCCGCGTCCTTCATGAGTGGTGTGACAACAACTCCTGCACCTGCAAATTGGGCGCATCCAAGTGCTGTGACTGTAGCTCACACGGCTGTGGCTGGGCAGGAAGTGAAAATTCCAGAAACAACTGAAAAATCTCTGCACATGGGAAATGTGAGAAGTGTGGAGAGATATTCGGAACTGGGGGGTGTGAGCAGAATTTTGGAGCCATCCCTGCAGCCCTCAGTTATATCTGGGGGGTTGAGCATGACACGGGGCAGCCCCATGGAGGCTTCCAGTGCTCTGAAAGCAGGTGTACCTTTGCAACATCCTTTGACAATATCTACAGCCACCCCTGTGACCCACCCGGAAATTAAAAGTGCCAAAACACCTCCAGGACCAGGAGCTGTTACAAAGATGAAGGATATGGAACCAGCTGTGGGAAATGTGAAAGCTTTGGAAACAACCATGGAACCTGTGGGTGTTGTAGCAGAAGATGTCACAGCAGCTCGTGAAAGTCTGCAAGGCAGAAATGTGGAAGGTACCACAGGTTCTGCAGCAGCACCGGGTGCATCAGGAGTGTTCCTACAACATGGAGTCTTGACAGAAACAAGGAGTGTGGACAGAACCCAGGGATCTGCACTTCCAGCAGGGTTGACAGGTGTGAATGTGGTTGCAGAGGCAAAAGGATTAAGGGCAACTTCAGAACCCGGGACAGTTGTACAGACCTTTGTTCCCCAAACAGCTCCAGAAGTCCAGATGGCAGAGGGTTTTAGAAGTCCACAAGCAAAAGGTTTAGAAGGAACTTCATTGCTGAGAGAATCAAGACCTGAGGGTGAATCACACTTGAGAGGTTTGGCATCTGCCCTGTCTTTGCAGAAGGAAAACGCACAAGGTCCAGGAGGAGTCCTGAGACCAGTGGCTATAGTGGAAGCAAAAACTTCTACAACAGCTTCAATGTCCTTACAAGTGGAAGGCATGAAAGCTTCAGAAGAAGCTGTGCATTGTGGGACTGTTGCAAGTCCAGGACTTCCTGCCTTAGAAAGGACTCCTGAACCCGTGGTTGCCTGTGAAGGCATGGAACCAGTTAGAGAGGCTGAGGCATTGGCAGGGGTGATGCCATGGCAAGCCACAGCAGAGAGAGAACCTCTCCATGCAAGCCAAACAGAGAGTTCCATCATTGCTCAGTCACAGGTCATGACACACACAAGAACCTCACAAACTGAGGTGCTGAGGGAGAGAAAGGATTTGGAACATGCTCCAGAAGCAGAGATGAGGAGCAGAGAAACAATCCTAGAACCTGTGCAAACTTCAGAATCCAGTTCAGAATCTGTTCAGGCACAAATAGTAGGTCATTCAGCAGCAATATTGGAGTCTTTGCCCAGAGTGGAAGAGAACAATATGGCATCAGGAATACTGGCAGAATTGACAGATGTGCAAACTCAGGGATCTGGTGTAGAGCATGGAATTGCAGCAAGGAGGACCAGCACGCAAAGAAATGAGCCCTCAGAAATGGAGAAAGCAAGATATCTGGAGCCAACATCAGAAGCTGGAGGAGTGAGGTGGTTGGAGAGCGTAAAAGAGTCTGCAACAGTAGAGGTGAAAGGTTCTGGAATGGCTGAAGAGCCTGAGGTACCCATGGGTGATGCTTCAGCAGCTGTTCCAGAACACTTGCATGCTGAAAAACAACCAGAGCTTCAAGTAGTTCTAGAAGCAAAACCTGCTGCACAATGGAAGAGTTCTGAAGAGGCTCCAGAAATCTTGGGTGCTTCTGAAATAAAATCTTCTGAAGCAATTCCAAAACCAGGGGATGTGAAAGGCCTGGAAACCACATTGGAACATGAAATTACAGCCGAGGAACAACATGTAGAAGCAGTACAGAGTCAACAGGTGGAGGATATGGTGATTGAGAAGGAAGATGTGGAGCAGACTCAAACACCTGAGCCTTTAGTAGCAGAAACAGTTTTTAGTTCTTCACATGTTGCACAGGATAAAGTTTCAGCAGGGACTTCTGTAGCAGAAACACAAGATTTGGAAACAGCTCCTCGGACTGATGTAGAGCTAAAAGAAGCAGAAGCAGCTGTAGGGTTGGAGGCAGAGACAAAAGATTTGGAAGCAGCTCCAGTACCTGAGGCTGATGCAGAAGCAGGTCCAGAA
Organism: Donacobius atricapilla; assembly: GCA_013397315.1. NCBI lineage: Eukaryota > Metazoa > Chordata > Aves > Passeriformes > Mimidae > Donacobius > Donacobius atricapilla. The sequence continues at coordinate 109,135 of WBMY01013884.1, forward strand.
CTTATAGAGGAAGGCCAGTTGGAAGACACTCCAGAAGCTGAGGATGTCAAAGAAGCAACTCCAGAAGAGGACTCAGAGAAAAGAGACTCAGAAACATCCGATGTGCAACCTGATGTGGCAGCACGAATGAAGGAGACTCTGATGAGGCTTGAGAATGTTATTGAAAAAAGTAGTCATAGAACCAGTGAGAAAAAACATGATTCAAAGAAACAGAAAAGGAGCCGTTCCAAGTCTCAGTCCAGGTCTAGGAAGAGGAAGAAAAAATCAAGGTCACGTTCTACTTCCAGGCGTTTGACCTCTAAAAGAGCACGTTCTAGGAGCAGAAACTATTCCGTTTCCAGAAAGAAGCATTCCAAATCTAGGTCCCGATCTGTGGAGAAGAGAGAAAGAAGAGTGTCTTCCAGGCGGTCCAGGCGCAGACGTTCTAGGTCATCTGACCGTTACAGGTCTAAATCCAGATCAGTGGAAAAAAGATTGTCCAGACGCAGACGTTCCAGGTCGTCCGACCACTACAGGTCTAAATCCAGGTCAGTGGAGAAGCGACTGTCCTCCCGAAGGTCCAGACGCAGACGTTCCAGGTCGTCTGACCGCTACAGATCCAAGTCCAGGTCAGTGGAGAAGCGATTGTCCTCCCGAAGGTCCGGGCGCAGACGTTCCAGGTCTTCTGACCGCTACAGGTCTAAGTCACGGTCGGTGGAGAAGCGGCTGTCCTCTCGAAGGTCCGGGCGCAGACGTTCCAGGTCTTCTGACCGCTACAGGTCTAAGTCACGGTCGGTGGAGAAGCGGCTGTCCTCTCGAAGGTCCGGGCGCAGACGTTCCAGGTCTTCTGACCGCTACAGGTCTAAGTCACGGTCGGTGGAGAAGCGGCTGTCCTCTCGAAGGTCCGGGCGCAGACGTTCCAGGTCTTCTGACCGCTACAGATCCAAGTCCAGGGCAGTGGAGAAGCGACTGTCCTCCCGCAGGTCCGGGCGAAGACGTTCCAGGTCGTCCGACCGCTACAGATCCAAATCCAGGTCAGTGGAGAAGAGATTGTCCTCCTGGCGATCGCGCCGCAGACATTCCAGGTCCTCTGACCGTTCAAAATCTAGATCCAGGTCTTCAGAAAAGGGAGGAGGCAAAGAATACTCCTGGAGGTTCCGACATCGATCTGGTTCCTCAGATCGTTCAAAATCCAGGTCAAGATCTGTTGAGAAAAGAGGTCGGAAGGCATCTGTACGGAGGTCCAAACGTCAGCGCTCAAAGTCCTCGGATCGCTACAAGTCTCGATCCAGGTCAGTAGAAAAAAGAGATCGAAAGCAATCATCACGGAAGTCTAAACGTCAGCGCTCCAAGTCCTCTGACCGTTACAAGTCCAGATCCAAATCGGTGGAAAAAAAGAAGGAATCCTCACGAAAATCCAAGCGCCGGCGCTCAAAATCTTCTGAATGTTACAAGTCTAGGTCTAGGTCTGTTGAAAAAAAGCGCAAGGAGTCTTCAAAAAAATCTAAACGGAAGCGTTCCAAGTCCTCTGACAGTGTTAAGTCAAGGTCCAAATCTGTAGAAAAAAAGGATAAGTTATCCTCAGCGAAGTCCAGTAGCAAGCATGTGGAGTCTTCTGAACTTCAGGAGTCAGCCCAAGGTCTTGATAAAGATGTTCCTCAGTCTTCTTTTGGAAGTGAAGGTAAATCCTCTAATGGTCCCACATCTGTAGCTTTGTCTGATGAAGGAGTAAACGGCCCAGTGCTGCCGCCATCGTTTGGAAGTGGATTGTCCAAAACTTCAGAGAACCTTGAGGAAAGCTCCTCATCTGTTGAAAAAACAGATCTGCAGCATTCTGCCACATCTGAATTTGATACCTCCAAAACCCCAGGTGACCAGGAATTGAGATCCACATCTGTGGAAAAAACACAGGATTCAGAGCCGTCTATGACATCTGAAAACGGATCAACTGAAAAAGCAGCAGCTCTGGAGTCTTCACTGCTACCTGAACTTCCATACTCCACATCCAAGTCAAGATCCTCATCTGTTGAAAAAAGGGGAGATCTAGAAACTTCTTCAGTAGCAGAATTCCATCTCTCTGCATTCCATGAAGATGGCTCCAGAACTGTGCCTCTCAGAGAAGTAGAAGGTCCAGAGCTTCCTCCAGCATTTAAAAGAGACGTGCAAGTTCAGTCGTCTTCTCTCTTGTCCGAAGATGGGCTCTCCAACTTGTCTGATGGTCACGAATCACGGCATATCCCTGGTGAACACACAGAGCCTTCACAAGTTCTGCAAGTCCCTGAACGTGAGTCTTCCCAGCTGGCTGGCAGCCCTGGAGCAGTGGAAGCTCAGAGGCCTTTCCTGCCACCTGAAATGATCCGCCCCGTGATCCCTGATGGCTGTGAGTCAGGCCAAGTGCAGGAGTCCTCTCTGGCTTCTGACAGTGGACACTTCAGGTCTCCTGATGGACATGGATCAGGATCCAGCTTCGCCGCACCAAGAGAGGAGCATCCACTGTCTGTAGGCGAGTCCTTTAAGTCACCACATGAAAATGAACAAAGATTTTTACCTGTTGAAAAAGTCAAGGCTCCAGATGTTTCCCTGACATCTGTGTGTGGTTCTGTTGAGGTGTCTGCCAACCTCATTTCAGTGTCTTCTTTTGAAGTTCATGAGCCTAGATCATCTGTTGACAAAGGTTTAGATGGTCCAACACTTCCACAAGTGCTTGAGGTTGACTGCTCCAGATCTTCAGAAATGCACGAATCGAGATACCTAACTGGAAAAATAGACGGTGCAGGATCTTTGGTGATGTCTAAAAGTGGGATTCCCATATGCCACGATGGCCACAAAGCAAAGTACAATTCCTTTGAGCAAACAGGGAGTGCAGAACTGTCAGTGGCATCTGAGCTCCGGTGTTCCGTCTTTCCTGAAGGCTATAAATTGACATCTGCCGCAGCTGGAAAAGTGGAGATCCAGAAGCCTTCTCTCTCACTGGAAAGTGGCTGCTCCGTGTCTGCTGATGGTTGTGAATCAGTGAGCACACCTGAAAAACTACAGCCCCCAGTGACTGCTGTGACATCGGAAGGTGAGATTCTGCTGTTGCCCGACAGTCACGAGCTCAGACCCGTCCCTGCGGAAAAAGCAGAGGTGATGAATTCATCCGAGCTGAAACACCTGGCGGCCCCTGATGGCTACAAGCTGAGATCTGCCTACAGTGAAGAAATACAGGTGCACGAGCCCTTTCTGATGCTGGAAAGCAGGTGTTCTGTTGCCTCTGATGGTCATGAGTTGGCATCCACCCCTCATGAAAGGGCTGAGGAGTCTTCTCAAGTGTCTGAAAATGAGTACACAATAGGGCTTGATGGCCCAGGGTTGACGTCAACCCCCGCTGAAAAAGCGGAGCTGCGGAAGCTTTATCAGATGCCTGAAGAAAGAAGTCTGGAGTCCATCGACAGCCGGGACCTGCAGTCACCCTCTGCTGAAAAGACACAGGTGACACAGCCTGCTCTGGTGTCAGAAAACGAACATGCTGTGTCCTGGGTGGGCCAGGAGCTGAGGTGCAGCTCTTCTGAGAAGGCGGAGATGCAGGAGGAGGCTGTGGTTCCTGACAGTGCTGTGTCTTCTAAAGATCACAGAGGGCCCGCTTTCTTGGCTGGAAAACCAGAAGTGCAGGAGTGTTCTCTGCTGCCTGAAAATGAATATGGTGAGGCTCCTGAGGGCCAGGAGGTGATGGCCAGCCCTGCTGAGAAGGAGGTGCAGGAGCCTTCTCTGACACCTGGCAGTGAATATTCCATCTTCCGCCAAGGCCAGATACTGCAGTCTGGCCTCACTGAAAGCACAGCAGTGCAGGAGCCAGTGCTGGTCCCAGGCAGTCAATATGCTGCATCTCCCAAGGGGCAGGAGCTACTCCATGCTTACACTGAAAAAGCAGAGGTGCAGGAGTGTTCTTTGCTGTCTGAAAACCAGTACGATGCATCCCCCAAAAGGCATCATTTGAGATCCAGTCCTGTTGAAAAAGAAGAATTTGAGGAACATTCTGAAGCATCTGAAAGTGAAAGTTCAATATCCACTGATAGCCAGGAGCTGCAGTCTGCTGTTGCTGGAAAACCAGAGGGGCAGGAGTTGTCCTTGTCTGAAGGTGAATGTCCCATGACCCCTGAAGGTCAAGAGCTGCAGTCCAGCCCTGCTGAAAGAGTAATAGCCAGGGAATCTTCTCTGACATCTGAGCATGCTCTGTCACCTGAAGAGTACAAGTCAACATTGGCATGTGCTGAGAAAACAGAGGGTGTGGATTCTGCTTTGACAGCCGAACGTGACCACCTCTTTTTTGAGAGCCAGGAGGTGAGTTTCGCCTCTGTTCAGAAAGCAGAAGCGCCGGACCATTCTCCAACACCTGAAAATGAACATGGAGCATCCCCTGATGGGCAGGATTTGAGATTTACCACTGTTGAAAAAGTAGCCAGTGTTGAACCTTTGACACTGAATGATGGAGCCTCCATGTCCCCTCATGACAGTGACTTGAAGTCCATCCCTGTTGAAAAAATGGATCATGCAATGCCTTCTTCCATGCCTGAAGGGCGCTCGGTGTCTCCTGACAGCTACAGCGTGAGATCGGGCCCTGGTGAAGAAACGGGGGATCTGGAGCCCTCTTTGAGATCTGAGCGTAGATACTCCACATCCTCCTATCAGGAAGGTCATGAGCCAAAGTCTCCCATGGAGGAAGAGGGTCTGGAGTCCTCTGTGACTTCTGAACATAGACGATCCATGTCCCCTGAGGGCCATGACCAGAAATCTACTGCAGATGAGGAAATTGATGACCTGGAGAGGCGTTCCACTTCCCCTGATGAGCATGAGTCAAGATCTAGCATTGGTGAAGAAGCAGAGGATCTGGAGCAGCCTTTGACAACAGAACGTAGGTGCTCTGAGTCCTCTGATGAGCACGAGTCAAGGTCAACCACCGGAGAAGAGGCAGAGGATGCAGAGACCTCCTTGGCAGCTGAAAGAAGAGACTCTGTATCCTCTGACGACCGTGAGTCAAGGTCTGCTGCTGGGGAGGATGTAGAAGATGGGGAGCCCTCCTTGACAGCTGAACGTAGGCACTCCACATCTTCTGATGACCGTGAGTCGAGGTCTACAGCTGACGAAGAGGCAGAGGATCTGGCAGCTGAACATCGCTCTGAGTCTCCTGATGGACGTGAGTCAAGGTCAACCGTTGGTGAGGAAGCAGAGGACCAGGAGCTCTCTCTGACAGCTGAGCGTAGACACTCCACATCTTCAGATGAACAGGAGTCAAGGTCTACTGCTGGTGAAGATGCGGAGGATGTGGAGCCCTCCTCGGCAGCTGAGCAAAGAGATTCCACCTCATCAGATGAGCAGGAGTCAAGGTCTACTGCTGGTGAAGAAGCTGAGGATGCGGAGCCTCTGACAGCTGAACACAGACGTTCCGCATCCCCTGATGGGGCTGAATCGAGGTCTACCACTGCTGAAGAAGAAGGAGAGGATGCAGAGCCCTCCTTGACAGCTGAACAAAGAGAGTCCACATCATCGGATGAGCATGAGTCAGAGTCTTCCAGTGGTGAAGAGGAGGGAGAGGATGCAGAGCCCTCTTTGGCAGATGAGGAAAAGCAGGATTCCATGCCTCTTGAGCAGTCAGAGGAACAGGACTCCTCCATTGTCCCTGAAAGCAGACGTTCTGAGTCTTCCGAACGTGAAAAATCCAGATCCAAATCTGTTGATAAAGCATCTGACAAAGAGTCTCCACAGAGATCCGTGAGCAGGCACTCAAAATCTCCTGCTCGCCAGAAGAGTCGATCCACGTCTGTGGAAAAAACGGCAGACAAAGAGTCCGTGCGGAGGTACAGACGGAGGCGCTCCAGGTCCACGGCTCACCAGAGGAGCCAGTCAACATCTGTAGAGAAAACGGCAGACAAGGAGTCCTCCCGCAGGTCCAGGCGGAGACGCTCCAGGTCCGCTGCTCGCCAGAGGAGCCAGTCCAAGTCTGTGGAGAAAGCAGCGGACAAGGAGTCATCGCGCAGGTCCAGGAGCCGCCGCTCCAGGTCCTCCCAGCGCAGATCCAAGAGATACGACACAGACTCGCGCTCCAGACGGAATCGCTCCAGGTCAGCCACGCGGAGAAGAGCATCCAGATCTCGGTCCAGCTCGTTGTCACGTTCCAGGCACAGGAGGAGAAGCAGGTCGAGGTCGGCGTCGCGAAGGCGGCGTTCCTTGTCCAGAGACAGGCGCAAGAGGTCGCAGAGGAACAGGTCGAGGTCTACGGACAGGAGGAGGAGGAGATCCGACTCCAGGGACCGTAGGATATCGCTCCGGTTGCGGAGCAGGAGCCGGACCCCTCTGCGCCAGAGGCGATCGCGGTCCAGGGGGAGGAGACGCAGCTCCAGCAGGTCCCCGATCCGGCTGCGGCGCTCCCGCTCCTCGGGGAGAAGGCGCTACAGCAGATCCCCCGACCGGCGCAGGTCCAGGTCCTCAGAGTTCTCCAGCAGATCGCCCAAACGTCTTACAGACCTGGGTAAGTGTCTGCTTTATTTTCACTGGTTCCATGGTGAGGGGGTGGTGGGTGGATTTGCATAGTCTGATTTTAGCTCCCGAGCATTCATGAGGGATTTCTTGGAAGTGCATTTGTTTTAGGCAGTGACTTCCAGCAGGAGCTTTCGTGGTGGAGCAGAATCAACACTGAGCGTTTGAATGAAAACTTCCTCAGAGTCAGTTTTACCTTGGTTCTAGAGCTTTGGTACAAAAGTAGAGTTGCAGTCTCAAGGAACCTTCTACATGGCAATAGTGAAGGCCAAGTTCCTGTATCTAAGAAAATTTAGAATTTCTACTCCTGAGAGCAAAGGTCTTTCAGGTGCCAGTTGGAAAGTCCCAGGCTCTGTTGTCAGCTGTTTCCAGGACTCTGTCTTGCCTCTTTCCTATGGTAAGAACTTAAAGGAAAGAGAGACTTGTTTCTGAAAATAGTCCCAGACCCAGCAGATTGGAAAATAAGGTAAAACAAAATCTTACGAGCTACACTTTTCTCTGTGCTTGTAGGAAGAGAGGCTGTGTTGTTTCCTTGGGTAGTGAGTTAATAAGGGGAAAGAAGGTTTGAATTGGGAGATGAGCTCTTGTACAGTGTGTGAGGAAACCTGTGGTTGACTTGAGCTTCTGAACCTTCCAGTCCTGCCTCAGAGCTACCATGGAAGCCTTCCAGTTAGGGAGTTATTCCCAAAGTGGCAGAAGGCTCAATTTAATTTCATTTCCTATTTCTATGTTAGGGCTGTCCTTCTCCTTATTAAAGCAAAATACTGTTCCGTTAACAGTTTCGCACCTAACTGTATTTTAGGCAAGAGCACATTTTGCTCAGAGCTTGTTTTTCTGTTTGGTGGCTGTAAGTAGCTTTTGGGCTACATCTGGGGAGATGAGACTTCCTCCAGAGATCTGAGAGCTTTTCAGAGATAGATAATGAGGAAACTCTGGACTTTATCCTGTGTAGGAAAGACTCAGTACTGCCAAAACAGGAATGAACCAGTGAAGTAGGAGACATCAGGACTTTGTGGGGGTGTGAGGATGTTGCAGTTGGGGCTGCTGTGCTTTGGGTTACATTTGCAGTTTCACTTGCCTTCAGCACAGCCCAGGCTTAAAGTCTAGAGCACCTCAGTACAATTTTAGTTATTTTCACAGAACACAAAAAATGCCCGGTGTGGGTAGAATCTTATTTAGTTTGCCAGCAACGCTGCTTTATTATTAAACCAAAAACCTACAAAAATAGTAACTTCTCTTTAAAAAACCCAAATCTTTTCAGACAAGGCCCAGCTACTTGAAATCGCCAAAGCCAACGCAGCCGCCATGTGTGCGAAGTCTGGTGTGCCCTTACCCCCGAGCCTGATGCCTCTGCTGTCCCAGAAGAAGGATGACAAAGCCAACCAGAAGTCCTCGAGGGACACCCTGAAGGAGCTCACTGAGGTGAGGGAGAACAGCAGCATCAGACCTGGGAATGACCACGCTGGGGTGGGTGGCCTGTGGGAGGTTGGCACTGCGTGCTGCTGTCACCCGGGAGCTGCCTCGTGTTCAGAATCCCCAAATCCCTGGGGCTGGAAAAGCCCTCCCAGCCCAGGCAGTCCCAGCGGTGCCCGGTGCCCACCTTGTCCCCAGCCCAGAGCTCTGAGTGCCACCTCCAGGGGACACCTGCAGGGATGGGCACTGCAAACCTCCCTGGGCAGCCCCTGCCAAGGCCTGACAGCCCTTTTGTGCCCTTACTCTCCACACAGGTTTTTTTTTTTAAAGTTACCAAAACTGGTATTTTTAATTCCATGGAAATACGTGATATCCAATTATTTTGCTTTTTCTTATTTTTAGTTTTGATTCTGTTCTAATTTTGTGCAAATAGGTAGTTGTCCCTGCAGTCCTGTCAGTGAAATCCAAAGCTTTCACTCCTGATTTTTTGTTCTGGTGCTGTTAATTTATGGTTTGAGTTGGAAGGAACTTCAAAGCTCAGCCTGTCCAACCCCCTTCCATGGGCAGGAATACCTTCCTCTGTCCCAGGTTGCTCCAAGCCCCTTCCAGGCTGGCCTTGGACTTCCCTCAGAATGGAGAAAATCTGGAATAGAAAAGTGCCTTAATTATTTTTTTTAATTGCATCATGAGTGTGACAGTTCTGAAATGGTGTTTTCAGAAATAATCTGAGATGAGGCAATGTCCTGGTGCTGAGGTATAACCTGCAGTTGTGCCTGGGCTGAGGGAGTACTGAACAAGAGCTGAGTTGGTGCAGGTGCCCTGTGGTGACATCCTGGGTGGTTTTTCACGTACCCTGAAGGAGATGCAGCATAGCTTGTGCTGATCTGCAGGCCTCAAATCTGCACCTCCCTTCCCTTTCCAGCTTTGGAGATCTCTTGTGTGATATTTCTGTTCTTTTGACTCAAAGTTGTGCACAGAAGCAGCGCAGGTGGTAGGAAATCAGTAAAGGCTTTTTAACCATACAATTCTGGCCTCTCCAGAAAGTCTTTTTGTCTTTTGTCCTTTTCTTCCTCTCTTTTCTTTTCCCCCGTGGAGGCTCCTCCCAGTTTGACTGTGATGTCCCCAAAACACCTCTGTGTTTTAATTCTGTTGCACATCAGATGAAGGTGTCTTGCATAGCTGGCCAACACCACAATATTCCAGAAGAATCTGAGCTCTTGTGGAGCCATCACTTCTGACAAGGTCCCTGAACTGCCAGAGAGCTGAGTCAGTAACCAAGGAGTGCCTGGCAAAGCCATGGTGGTTTTGGATAATTCGTGTAGATTGTCCAAAGTACATCTATTGATGCTGTTGCTAAAAGATTTTCCACCTCCTGGTTTAGTAAAGAAAACCACTTTTTTTTTTTTTGATAGAAATGTTCTTTGTGAGTTTGGCTTGAATGTTCAGGTTTACTCAGAGCTGACCTCTCCCTCTGTTTTATTTTTCAGAAATGCAAGAAGATTGCTCAGAGCACTGATGATGTGATAGTGAACAAGCCTCACGTTTCTGATGAAGAGGAGGAAGAACGTCCTTTCTATAACCATCCTTTTAAGCTGAGTGAACCCAAACCTATTTTCTTCAACTTAAGTGTGAGTGCTGCTTACATTTTCAATGCTTTAAGATCCTGGTTCTTTTTAAATAATGCAAATAATTCTACAGAAATTTGTCAAGGGTTCATAATCTTGGTGAAACTGGGAGGTTTTTTTAATCCCCTCCCAGTTAAGATTATGAGCATTTCTTTAAATGCATCTGGAAATGAAATGCTTTGAAGCATGGATTAGAATTTGTTTGAATTTTGTTGGGGTTTGGGGTTTTTTTGGGATGGTGAGTGGGTTTTTTTCAGTTTTATTTGAGGTGGGGGGTCTGCCCATGAAAGTTTGTTTTGATTTTGCAGGATATGAAGCACTTGTAAAAGCTTTAGTGTGCTCAGCAAAAACAGAAATAACATTCCTGGGGTTGTGTATAAATATATACAGCTTGTGGTGTACACAAAATAAGCAGTAGTGCACATTACGTAAGGTGTAAGGTAGAAATGGATTTAGATTTTAGATTTTATATTGTATTGTTAGAAAAGGCTACAAGGAAACTCCAGAAACCTTGGAATTCTTCCAGGCTCCGAGGAGGAATGTTCTGTCGTGATTATGGGCTGCTCTGCCCCTTGATCTTTTTTTTGACCCTTTTAGTTTTGTCCTTTCTCTCTCCTAAAACCATTCCCATCCCTATTCCTAGGAATTTATCTAGTATGATCCAGTGCTGCCAGCTGCGTTTGCCTCTTGGAAGAGAAGCTGGCAGGGATTTCTGCTGGTTTTTAATATATTAACAACACCAAGCAAAACAAGGCCATAGACATCGTCTGCTTGGAGACTCAGGCTGCTGCTAAAAATAGGAACAGAATTAGAAACCCAAACGCTGAGAGCTGCTTGCTCTCCACTCATGGGGAGCTTTTGATCACAGGCAATGTTTTGCTGCCCAGGATTTTTATCTTGGGGCTTTCCATACAAAATACTTGTGTGGCAGGTGGAGATTGTTCTCCATGTGAGTGGGGTCAGTTGGGAGAGGAAGGTCGGGGATTTTTGGGTTGCTGAAGTTGTTTTAAGGGGTTTCTCATCTTCTCTGATAGCACGATTTGTGGGTCACTTTTGTGTTTTTAGGGCTGTGCCAAAATGTTTAATTATAAAGGCTTATTACTCTAGAGTAAGAATGGGTGTTCTGTAAAAACCAAATCCCAGGTGTTAGCAACAAAACCTCCTCGTGACTCTTGGCTGTTTTCAAGTCTTAACTTCTTCTCATTTTATTTCTCTCAGACTCCCAGCATAAAACCAGCACCACCACCCCAACCGAAAAACCAGGTCAGCCTGTCCAAGGAATTCCCTGTTTCCTCTGGGTCTCAGCATAGGAAGAAGGAGGCAGACAGTGTGTATGGAGAGTGGGTTCCCGTGGACAAAAACGGCAAAGATGACGGCAAGGACGATGTTTTCCCCAAGCCAGCCATTGAGGTAAGGAAGGCAAGGAGAGCGTATCATATAAGAAAACCAAAACCATCACCTGGGGAGTCTGGTACCAAATTGCAGTCTGGGAAAAAAAAGAAGGCACTTAAAAAGGTAGTGCCTAACACTGCACTAAGCTGAGGAGCTGAGCTCTGCAAACGGGGATGTTCACATGGGCACTGGTGGAAGCAGCCTGTACCCCTCCCGCTTCTGGCAGCTGGTGATTTCTTGGTCTCAACAGAATTTAAACTGTAGCTGGAAGATGAAAAAAAACTTCCTGGTCCAGTTTCCTGCAGAGGTTAATTAATAATACCTTGAGATTTGCACAATAATGTATGTATTGCTAATTAAAATTGTCCCACCAGTCTTAGAACAAGAGCATCACACTGGGGTGTAATCCATTAAAAATTGTAAGTCACTTCCTCTGGATGTATTGATTTTTTTAGCTTTCCAGTCAGTTTTTCTCCCATGTCTGTCTTGCACATGGCCTTCCAAAGGGGAATCTAACTGTATGGGTAATAAACAAAAAAAAAACAAAACAGGTGTTTTTCCCTGTGAAATTGCTTCCAAAGAACGTTTTTGGGGGCCTTTGTAATTAAGTAAATTAAATATTTAAGAGAGATACTAATATTTTTAAGTTGATGTTGCCTCAGTTCACCTGAAGCCTTGTCCTCACACCTTCCAAAGCCAAACCCCAAAGCCTCCCCATGAATTTCTGACAAAGCCTCAGCACTTTGTGAGGATTTTTCACAACACCTTTCTGATAATTGTTCACTCCCTGAGGCACAGATGGAGTCTTTTACTGCACCAAAAGCACAGAGGGTATTACTTAGCCAGCATTTTCATTGAATCCCTCAGAATTTGATGGTTGGGCACCCAGTTCCTTGTTCCCTCAGCACAAAGCTGCACTTTGGTCTCCTGTGCTCCAGTAAAACCCTGAGATATTTGTGCAGAATGTCATTCCCACTTTCATTGCAGTAAATATATTTAACATAACTTCCTTTCCTTCCTGTTGTGTGTATCTTTATAAATGCCTGTAACTATGTTGTCTGTTTTTATATTTTGTAAATAAATATTTTTATTTGCCTTTACCTTAACTTGGTTTGTGTTAAGGGTGATTTCAAGGGTGTTAGCTCCCAGCAGGCTGTACCATCCCCTGGGGTTTGGGAAGTGCAGGTACAGAATTGCTGTGTGTTTCTCCAGGGAGTCTGGCAGGTAACACAAGTGCTTAATTCTTTAATGTTCAGGAGGACTCTGTGGTGGAAATGGCTCCCTTGGAGCAACGTGAGGCAGGTCAGCTCCCTTGCTGGGGGAGTAGAGAGCTGGGGGTGCTTGGAACTTTAGGAAGTTTCACCTAGAATTGACCTTCATTTGTTGTTGCTGATTTTGCAATACTGTGACAGCTCTGATGCAACTCTTGACATTAAACCCCACAGAGTTGGTTTTGGTGCTGTGTTTTAATTGACATGTTACTTCTGGACTTAGTCTGAAATGACCCTGCTGATACACTGCAGTTTGTTTTAATAAAACCTGATGCCTTAGAGTAGTTCTGTGTGGTAGTAGGAGATGGAGGGGAAGGTCTGGAGTGAGCTGAGGGCTCGTCATGTCTGTAGCAGGCAGAGAGACCTCTGAGGAAGGAGTGTTTGCACGTGGAGAGTGGCAGGGATGTTGGGATCTAAGAATGCAGTGAAAGCATTCATGGATCTCCAGAGTGTGCCAAATGCCTCGTTTTTATTTGCTTCAGTATTAGTGATTTTTGGGGGAAAGTCTTGAGAAAGGGGATCAGCCAGGACAGCTCTGGGAGAGAAGAGCGCCTCACTTGCACCTGTTTTCCTTGACTCAGGAATAACAACTTCTTATACCTCAAGCAGAGATGGTTTGTTTGTTTTGTTTTTTTCCAAGATCCAAAGCTGCCATCGAGTGTCTTGACATAACACAGAGCCCTGATGGTCTCCAAAAGGGAGAAGTGTTTGGGAATTAACCCAGCAGGGAGTGTTGCTAGGCCCAGTCCGGTAAAGCACTAATACACCTGTTTAGCATGGCAGTGGTCCCCTGTGCTTTCATGGACTGCTTCCATGCCTTTGTGTATTGCTGGATTGAAACTTTTGGTGAGTAGAAGAACTTTTGTTTATCTCCTGGACCAGTTTCACAAGCAGGAAATAAAAGAATTATTTTCAGTATGTGAAAGAAACTTGAAAACTCAGCCAGTGTGCATTTGAGACAGGCATTTTTACATCCATACTGTTGTGTGAGGGGATTGTTAGGTAATATTTTAATTTTTCTTGTGCCTTTTTTATGTTCTGTGTGACAAGAAGTAAGCACTGCACTCAGTCCATAGACACCTGGGGGGACTTGTGGGATCTCAGCTCTGTTTTGGTTAGTGCCAGATATTCCAGCAATGATCTTCCCAACAGAAACACCTTTGCCCTAAACAAAGCAAAACAAACCCGTCTTAAAATCAGATTTAATAAGAGTACAGAAGCAATTCCAGTGTTTCATGCCATTATAGATGTTCGTATCTGTCTCTTCCTTTCAGTATTTACTAAATTCTTGTCCGGGTTCCCGGGAAAGGGTTTGTGGTTTGACAGTGTTTGTTTGGTTCAGCTGAGTCAATTTTAAAGGAGTTTCAGTTTCTCCTGCTGGCCCTTTAGTACAAAATGTGTGAGAGGTCGAGGTTGAGATAGTGATAACAAAAGAGGCAAGGCTTTTACAGAGCAAATAAAAATGAACTTCAGGTTAACCCATGGCCTTGATGTGTGTGTGTGCCAGCTGCTGCCCTGATTGTTGGGTTTCTTCTGTGCCTCAAACAGTCCCAGCCCTTCCAGGTCCTGTCACATCTCAAGAAATTCCATTTGTTTTTGCACCCTCTTCCTTTCTGCTTTCCAAACAGAATGATCTATAAAATGCACATTCTTTGAGGAGCGGGCCATAAGGATTTTATAGAACAGCTGCACACCAGCCAGAATTAGTTACATTTTTACAGCCCCAAATGTTGTGGATTTCTCTCCCCTTGGCTTTGCCCAGAGGGAAAGTGTGCAGTGAGCTCCTTCTTGTATTTCATGTTTTCACCGAGTCACTCGGCAGCATCATTTCAAATTTATTTTTCTTGATATGTTACTGTAGTTCAGCAGCACAGATGTAGATCATTCTTTCTAAATTAGTGGATTCTGTGAGCTCACAGCCTGGTTTTGCAGAATCCCTGGGGCTGGAAAAGCCCTCCCAGCCCAGGCAGTGCCAGCGGTGCCCGATGCCCACCTTGTCCCCAGCCCAGCGCTCTGAGTGCCACCTCCAGGGGACACCTGCAGGGATGGGCACTGCAAACCTCCCTGGGCAGCCCCTGCCAAGGCCTGAGCGCCCTTTCCATGGGGAAATTCCTGCTGCTGCCCAAGCTGAGCCTGCCCTGGCCCAGCCTGAGGCCGTTCCCTCTCCTCCTGTCCCTGTTCTCTGGCAGCAGAGCCTGACCCCCCCAGCTGTCCCCTCCTGGCAGGGACTTGTGCAGAGCCACAGGGTCCCCCCTGAGCCTCCTTTTCTCCAGGCTCAGCCCCTTGCCCAGCTCCCTCAGCCCCTCCTGGGCCTCCAGCCCCTTCCTCATCTTAATTCCCTTCTGGTTTAGGCTGAAAATGAAAATTAGAGACACTAAAGTCAAGATTGTGGAATGCATCTGATTAATGCTGGAATTATTTTATGCAGACAAGCTTTGGTGTGACTTAATAGCAGAATGCTCATGTGAACAACTCTGCATGAATTTTTAGTTAAATTGCATTTAATTCGGTTGGTTGAGAAGATCTCATTGAGCAGTAAAACGCTTCTCTTATTTGTTACACACACAAATTTTTTGTGACAAATAGTTCTTAGAAAATAAGTCATTGGATATTTTGTGTGTACAGGTGATTTTAAATTACCAGGGTGTTACAGCTTAAATAAATTCATGTTTGTCTTTGTTTAGGAAAGCGTATCTTGTGTGGATTTAAGTAGACCCAGGATTTCCATCACGTTGCCGATCTCTTTGTCAAACCAGCTACTCACTGTGTAACCCCACTTGGTAGCATGGATTCTCCAGCAGCTTTTTCCAGCTCAAGTGGACATTATTGTGCTCTGCTGTGTTTTTACAAATGCTCTTTTTCCTCCTTAGTGCGTGGACATAACCACAGCCATGAATGACAGAGCAGTGGCCCAGAAAAGGCTCAATGAGAACTCCTTTGACCTGGAGGCCATGTGCATGTTGAACCGGGCACAGGAGCAGGTAAGCTGGGGCCTTCCAGCAGCATTTGGGGAGCTTGGGGAAAATCAGTGTTTCCCTTTCATGGCAGCTGATTTTTGTCTCCTGTTTAAGGTTGGAAACCCAGTTGTGGGCCAGTGTTTCAAAGTTCTGCCTTGGTTTTGCACTTCCTAACACGGAGTTTTGAGGAGCTCACTTGTGTATTGCCTGTTTTCACCCAAGTCACTCTGAAACATAGTTTCAGATTTATTTTTCTTTAGATTTTATTGTAGTTCAGCAGCACAGATGTAGGTAGTTCTTTCCAAACAGTGGATTCAGCAGTTTTGGGGGCGAGGAGACCCTGAACTCACTGGAGTTGGAGCTCAGGTTTCAGAGTGACCGTTCAGACGCTCAGATTTTGGGAGCGCCTGCTTTTCATCTGAATGTCCAAACACCAACACCATGAAGTGAAAATTCCTGAGAGACAGCAGAGAATTGCAGAGGAGAATGTGGAGATGTTCCTGCTGGACTCACTCTGGGTTTTGCCGTTGCAGATCGACGCCTGGGCTCAGTCCAACTCCATCCCTGGGCAGTTCACGGGCAGCACCGGTGCGCAGATCCTGTCCTCGGACGAGCTCACCAACAGCGGGCCCCAGGCGTGGATTCGAAAGGTAGAAGTGACACAGACACTGCTGTCTCACCACCACACCTTACAGCAGTCAAGGATTGCAAAATGCAGGCCGAGTGCCTTGCCCTGTGGGAGAGCATGTGGCCAGTGCAGCAGGCTGGGCTCAGTCCCTGTCCCTCGGTGTCACTGAGGCTGTGGCAGTGACCGGCGAGACGCAGCCTGCCACTGACGGGACACTGCTGGTGCTGGCAGTGGCACATCCCTCACTGCCACACGTCAGGCAGGGTTTGATCTGCCGCTGTTGAAATCAGCGGGTTTTGGCATCGGCTTCAGCGAACCAAGTCCCACACTGCCTGCCCTTGTGTTTGCCTTGGTTCTCTCTGGTTGCTCCTTTGCCTCTCTCTGGATCACCAGGGTTTTCTGGGAGCCAGAGATGTGAAGGATTAAAGCAGGAGTTGCAGTTAATGAGTGACTCTCACTCTCATATTGTTCAGATACAATGAAGTAGTTCCCTCTTGCTGTGGGTCATCACTGGCTGATTTCGGGGTGTGGTGCGTCCTCCATCCATGTGTTTTATACATTTAGTTACTCAGGCTGCATCTTTGCCAATGAACACTGATCTGGCACTCTGGCAGGAAGGGGAACTGAGGAATTCAAGCAACATCCACCTTCCAGGCACAAGGAATAAGGAGTTAAGCTGATCAATCTGGCAGGTGCTGCAATTGAGTGTGTATCAGCTTGGGTTAGGACACCCTCCAAGCTGGGAGGTCAGATTTGAGGCTTAGGTGGAATTTTCCATAAAAGTTGGTGTCAGCTGAACACAAAAGTCTGGAATTGTAATAATCCTGAAAATAGAAACATTTCTTGCCAGGATTCACTACCTTGTTTTTTCACTTCATATAGCCAAGCAGTGCAGAGAGCCAGGGAGCACAGATTTGAGTCACTGGCCAGATGGGAATCTTCTGGGATCTTATCAGTGTTAATGCAGAATGTGCATGATAAAGTCTAATTTTAGCAATTATGAACAGCTGAGATTGTAGCAAAATGCTGCCTTTGATGAAGACAGTCCTTGTTTCTGGCAGAGGGAACTGGAAAGCCCAGGGATGTGTTGGTGAGGAAGGAGCTTTTCCACTGGGAGACTTGGGAAGGAGATCAGCGGGGCTGTGAGGGGAGGGTTCTCCCTGTCTGCAGCACCTGGAATGGGTTCCCAAGGCCCTGGAAGGGGAGCAGCTCTGAGCAGCTCTTTCCCAAACCTCCTCCCTGGGGTCTCCTGTGATGGCAGTGACAGGAGGGGCTGCTCACAAGGGTGAAGTGGGAAGGGCCAGGTGTGTTTTCCTGTCCTCCAGCTTCACTCTGGGATCTCCTTTGAAGCAACCCAACTAAACAAACCAAAGTAACAGCCCAAAAACCAAGCACAAACCCAACAAAATGCTTCATGGTGGGAAAATGGGATTTGAGCGTGGTCTGTGCTTGTGGACACAACTGCTGCGAGGAGCAGAGCAATGTTGGAGCATTTTGTTGGATCTGGGTGCACATCAGTGAGCCAGCAGCAGCTCTCCTGCCCTGCCCAGAGCTGAGAGTGTGCTGTGGTTGCAGTGCAGGCTCTGGGGCTGGGCACACAGGAGGCTCCTGCTGGGAACAGGAGGAGTTGGTGGGTGAGGGAGGCAAGGACTTCGTCCTCTCCTTGCTCTGGCGTTCCTCAGCTGCTCTCCTGCTCTGCCAGGTTCCTCCTCTCAGAGGGCCTGAAGTGCCCTGGGGCTTCAGGAGTGGTGGGGCCTGGGGAAGCCTCACACAGCTTCCTGTGGAGTCCTCCTGTGGCTGCAGGAGGATTGCACAGGAAGGAGTAGGGATGTGGTTCTGAATCCATGTTATCTTTCTCAGGGACAGGAATGCAAACCACCCATGAAATGCAAAGTACTGGTTGTGTGTTGTTTGGACACCTGAAATTGTGTGAGAATTGCCAGTTTCTGAGTATAGCACCAAGGAGTTAGGCTTGTGCTCCGTTTTTGGCCTAAAAATTGCATCTTAACGTTAAAAAAACCCGGTGTTTTTCACTCAGGGCTGGAGTTGGACTTTGATCCTTATGGGTCACTTCCAATCCGGGATGTTCTGTGTTTCTGTGATTTTTACCTGGAAGCAGGGCTGTGGAATTTCTTGGGGGATTTTGTGCCTGTGAATTAATGCACATTTCTGGCTGAGGCTCTTTGCTGAAGGCATTTCCCTTGGGAATTTGCCATGGGAGGAGCTGTGACCATCCAGCACAGACGGAGCCCGTGGCAGCCACTTCATTTGGGTCTCAAGGAAGAAGGACGTAGAGCAAGCACAGACGCTGGGTGTGGCAGATGTCACCGCAGCACCAGGGAGGTGGAACAGCACAGTGACTCAGGAGGGCAGGAAGGGACTCGGGGAATTTGTTTGCTGAGCTCTGGCTTCACTTTGCATTTCGTGGATTTCAGCTTTTCTTGTCCTTTCCCAATGGCTGGAGAGGTAATATGCACTCAAACCAGACTCTGCCTGGAATCTCACTTTGGGAATTAGGTACTGCAGAGGTTCATGTGGAACACTGGGGTGGGGACACTTAAGTAGGAATAAGGTTTATGTTTTTAATTCCTGGACTAATTCGTGGTGTTCATGTGCAGGGGCCTGAGCAGGGTCCATAATGGAGTGATGTGGTGTTAGGTATAAAAAATTAATGAACAATCTCACCTTTCCCTTTGAAAAAGTGGCTTCTGTTTCAGTATGTCACCATCAGTGTAATCAGTTCACAAATGTGACTCATCTTTTCTGAAGGTTGCTTCTATTTTTATTCCCTTTTCCCTTCCAAACACACTGTGCTGCTGAAGAAATGTCAGAGCAAGTGGTCAAATATTTTTTGTTTTTCCAAGCAAATTCTGTTGAGGTCTATTTACTCCCCTTTTCCCAGACTCACCGCTTGGTTCTGGATTTATCAGCTCAATTCTGGAGCCTGAACTTGCTCCCCAAACCTGGGGTTGTGCTCAGGGGTGGCCCTGGGGAGCTGCTGGGTCACTCACTTGTGCTGATCCCTGGGGTGCAGAAAGTTCTGGAAAATGCAGGCCTCCCTCCCTCCCGTTCTTGCAGGCACAGCAGAGCAGAACTCCGCTCAGGGTGGAAGTAAAGCTGAGCCTCGTGGCTGCCCCTTGCAGGAGTGCTGAGCTTCCCTCACCTGGTGTTCCTGCTGGGAACAAGGAGCTTTCCTTGGGAGCCAGGGTCACCTGGCAAAGCAGAGCAGCTCTGTGCTCACTAAATACTGGATTTTGGGTAGGAATTCCTCCCTGGGAAGGTGGGCAGGCCCTGGCACAGGGCGCCCAGAGCAGCCCTGGCAGTGTCCCAGGCCAGGTTGGACACTGGGGCTTGGAGCACCCTGAGAGAGTGGAAGGTGTCGCTGCCGGCAGGGGTGGCACAGGGGTGATCCTCAAAGTCCCTCCTGACCCAAGCCAGTCGTGATTCCACAATGGGTGACTTCTGTTGGACTGGCTCCCCCCAGTCCTCTGCTGTTTCTCCCAGCCATTCCTTTTCCCTGCTGTTGTGTAAGAGCAGCGAGCAGCACCTGCAGGGCTTGTCAGGCATCTGCTGGGGTTCTTGGGCCAGGGATTCCCGCTCCTGTCTGTGGCAAGAACTGGAGCTGCTGCTGAAAGAGTCAGAGCGTCTTCCTGCTCAGCACCCAGCCCAAATTCCCTTCCTCAGGGTCCCTGCACGGTGCCACCGGGAGCAGATCTTGACAGAGCTCCGGGAGCGTTTGGACAGCGCTCCCAGGGATGCCCAGGCTGGGATTGTTGGGCTGTTCAGGGCCAGGAGCTGGACTTGGGTGTTCCTTGTGGATCCCTTCCCACTCAGGAGATGCTGGGATTTGATGGGAAATTCTGCTGCCTGGCACAAGTTTTTCCAAAGTTATGCTTGTTCCTGGAGCTTGAACTTCCTTGGAGTTCACTTTTAGTCCAGCCCTGTGCTGTACCTGAACTGCCACCCCCTGCCTTCAAGGCTTTGTTGTCTTTGCCTCTGAAATTGTTTCTCCAAAGAATCGGCCTGAAATATCAGCAAGAAAGTTAATTAAAACTGCTCTAAATCCTCTGAAGGAATCAGGTTTTACCTTCTCTTTAAAGGAAGTGCTGACAGAAAAATGTGGCTCTTCAGTTGTCTCCGTGTGTTGGTAGAATGGAAGTGGGATTTCATGGAATTTAGGTATAAAAATGTAAGGAGAAAGGTCTCAAATTGTCCTGCAGTGTCTCTCAAATGAAGATTAGTGAGTGAAAGAGAAATGCTTTTTTAAATAATGAGTTAGTTGTGACAGCAATAACCAGATGCTCAGAAACCTGGGGATTCTTGTATTCCATCCCCTTTAATTTGCATCTGCAGAGGTCCAGAGCAGATGTTTTTGAGAGATGTTCTCTCAGTTTTTGAGAGACTCACTCGTGGATGGTTTTTAAAATGAGAAGAATTGTGGCTCTTGCTTCCCTGCTTTTGTGAACGTTTCTGTTACTTCTTTGGTTTCCAGTGAGTTCCAAACCCAGCAGCAGTTTTACCCCTGCTCATTAAATCATGGGCTGAGGAAGGTTGTCTGTTACTAAACTGGGAAAAAATGCAATGTGCAGGTGGCATTAGAGGTTTACATTCACTTTATTATTAAAAGCAAAAAGCCAAATCAGGATCAAAATGCAAGAACCTTTTCCTTGCTGCAGACCTTTGCTTCCTCCGTGACCTGAGACCAAGTGGGCTTCTCCTTTCCCACTGGTACCAGAATTCCTTCCTCAAGCCTTTTAGTGGGATGCACAAGTATTTGTGAATTCTGGAATTAAATTATTATTATTATGAGTAATAAATTAGTAAGTCATTGCTGGCCTGGTTCTGTTGGTCACACTGAAGAGTCAGCACAAAATTCCTGCTGCAGTTCCCCGCCAGGATCCTGAGATCACCCATGGAAGGGGATGCTTTAACTAACTGCCCTTTGGACCTTCGAACTTCCTGTTTCCAGTTTCTGGAGTTCGTTCAGGCTCTGGTAATTCCTCTGTAGCAGCTCAGGGCTTGGGTTTTTGACCAGGAACAGGATCTTTAGGTTCTGTTCTGTCCTTGCTCCAGCCCTGAGCCAGGACATGTCCAGGTGTTTGGGAAAGCCGAGTGAGCCTGCAGTGACCTCAGCAGGAGCTTGCGCTGTGTCCTTTGTGAACTGAACACACCCCGTGGTGCTGGAACAGCCAGGGAGCTCCAATCCTGCCCTCCCAGCAGGAGCCAGCCCAGCTCCAGAGCCTGGGGGTGCTTCTCTTCTGGCATGTTCCTGGAAAAGAGGGGAGGAGGGAGTGGGAAGTGAGGTGTGGATGTTGTGTCCCAGGGGCTGGGTCTGCACCAGCCCCAGCTCTGCCCCTCCAGCCACGTGGATCCATGAGGATCCAGACAGGGATTTCCTGGGCACAGGCAGAGATGGGGAGCATTCCTGGCACAGCCTCCAGCAAGGCTTTCCTGTCACACTTCCTGCCAGCCTCCAGCGCGGGGGCTGGACACAGTCGTGTGCTGGAAATCCCTGAAAAACGCACGGTCTGCCAAAGGAACACCTTGGCTTGTTACCAATGGAGAGCAGGCACCTGGGGGCCCAGGGAATGCAGGGATCTGGCGGTGGTGCCAGCCCCAGGCCTGTGCTGAGCTCCAGGAGCTGCTCAGGGCGCCCAGGCTGGGATTGTCGGGCTGTCCGCACGGGGCCAGCAGTCGGAGCCCGTGGTGCCCGTGGGTCCCTTCCAGCTCAGGACATTCCATGATTCTGTGGACTCTGGAAACCTCCTGCTCTTGCAAGCCCAGCTCCAAAGGAAGCAGCAGCCCGAGCGTGGTGCGGCTGTGGCGGGCAGGGAGCGAGCCCTGCCCGGCCCCGCGGGGCCGCTCTGCTCCGGGGCCGCTCTGCTCGCTCCGTGCCGGGCTCCGACCTCGTGTCCGGGAAGGCAAGCAAGGTTCTGCTGTGATGGAAATGCTTGACTTGCTTATGGGGTCAGCGGGGGGGCACGAGAGATGATAGTTCACAGAATAACCTGTGAACTTTCACCCCTCTATATGGAAACTTGTTTCAGGGTCAAATCCTTGTAGCCGCCTTCTTGCCACGGTCAGTGCCAGCCCTACTATTCACAACACTGCGGCCAGCGAGGCCTAGGTACGTAACATTTAAGGAGTTTTTACAGTTCTTTACATCAAAGCAGATGTTTAAACTTTCTGTTGATAAGCTTTCACCGTTTAACAACTTTTGTTAATGCTCATTTGAAAGAATGTGACGACTGCTGCTGCTAAACTGGGGGGCCAAGCGCCTTTTTCCATTAAAATAAAGAGAGGGGAAAACAAAACCTGTTTGTTCCATGTGGAATTTCAGAGTAGAACTTGAATGTGCAACTGCTGTGTAATGAATCAGGTGGGGAGAGGTTTTTTTTAGATTTAAACACGCCTAAACAGCCTGTGAATGTCATGACTAAATGTGCTTGTGTTCTGTTGGACGAGGAGGTGCCCCTGGCACAGCCGTGCCGGGATCAGTTCCCACTCCCGAGCTGAGAAGATCTCTGGGATCAGAGCAGAGTGTTTAGAGCCGGATGGTTGTCGCTTGATTAAACACATCTGTCTGCAAAGGGTCACTGCCACTTTGGGATCACCTTAGACTTTTCCTAAGTTGTTCTTTTTTGCCAAACATTGATTTGTGTCTCGTGTGTCCGCGTGAATTCCGGGTTCCACGCACTGGTTTGGGCTAAAAATCCACAGAGCTCAGGTGGATTTTTTTTTTTTTTTTAATTGAGTCTGTGAAAAGTTGTTAGAAACATTTTTTTGGAAGTTCCCACTTATTATTGAAAATCCCAGCACTAACTTTAGGCCTTGTTTTACTTCTCTTTTTCTGGATAGGATCAGTTCTTAAGAGCAGCCCCTGTAACCGGAGGAATGGGAGCTCAGCTGATGAGGAAAATGGGCTGGAGAGAAGGAGAAGGGCTTGGGAAGAACAAGGAAGGCAGCGTTGAGCCCATCATGGTGGATTTTAAGACAGATCGAAAAGGTGAGTCCTGCCTCAGAAATGTCTGTGGCTTCTCACCTCGCACGGCTGCCTGGAGATGGCAGAGGCCCCTGGGGGCAGGAGGTGTTTTCTGGGTGGCTTCACTGGCACATGAACAGATTCTGGGATTTTGCCTCAGGTTTGCCCAGGCCTGGGGTCAGTCCAGAGCTTTGTCCTTGTGGAGAAGCTACTGAGGTTGTTTTGGAGAAAGTGGCTGGAGCAGGAACAGGGACAGAAGATGGAATAGTGGGGTCAGTTTTACATTGGGGTGAAGACAGAGCTGGGAGTCCCAAAGCTGAGCTCTGTGACCCACACTCAGGGCTTTGGGGCTTCCCTGTGCATTGTGGTCCTTTGGTTTGTCTCGTTTCCCTGCTGTTCATCTCCAGTGTGATCCTGCTGGAAGCATCTCTGCTCATCCTCAGGGCTGCTTCCAGGGGCAGCTTTAGCCTCCCCTCTGCGTGGAAATGTCCCATTTTCCATGGTTCCCTGTCCATGGCCGCAGAGCTCACTTGGTGCAGCAGAGCCATCCAGTGAGTCCCAGGCAGTGGTGCTGCTCCTTCAGCTTGGCCACTGTGGTTTGTGTGCTGAGTGCTGATGGAGATTTTCCATCTGAAACACCTCTTCAACTCCGACTGCTTTAAATCCAAGATGCAAAATTCAGTAGTCAGGATTTCTAATCTAATTGTTCACTGTGCATGGAACAAACCAACAGCTCCACACTGACTGTGGGACAGATACCTTCTGTCCTAAAGGTTTCTTCTTCTGCACCAGGAACCTTCAATCCCATCTCAAAGCAAAGGATGGAAATACTCAGAATGTTCATTTCAAGGCCATTGGATGGCGCTTGGAGCAGCCTGGGACAGTGGGAGGTGTCATGAGCTTTGAGGTCCCTTCCCACCCAAACCATTCTGGGATTTCAGGGCTTGTGTTGGCTTTTGTCACTGCTCAGAATTGAGCTTGGAATGGACAAACTCCTCACATGTTTTTCTTTACAACCTCTCTGTGTAAAGAAAGAAATGAAACCCTAAAGGTGGCTGGTGACAGTGATTGCCAAGGATTCCTCCTGGCCTGGGAGAGTCATCTGAGACCAGGGATAGCCTTCAGACAGCTGGGCTTCGCTTTGGATTTCCTGGTCGTGAAATATTTATGCTCATGTGAAACCTTACCCGATCATACCCACAAAAGTTGTGCCTGGGTGCAGAATTCCTCTGCTCTTGGACCACCCAGGTCTGTGGCACAGGGAGACAAGGGCCAGGACGTGTCCTGATTACAGACAAGCAGGAAACATGAGTATATATTATGTATATATAAAACATACTTAGGGATTACATAGTAGGAGGACTAGTAGTTTTTCAGGCATCCGTGTCCTTGGGTGATTAAATGGGTAAAACATACTTTAAAAAAAAAATAAACTTATGTGTAATTTTAAAGTCCACACTGTTCAGCAGGAAGGCTGTTACTAAGCCACCACCCAGGTTTGTTTCATAAGGAATTTATTAGATATTTTTCAACATATCCCCCCAGTAAAATACAATTACTGGTCCCAGGAAGTGACTCAGGAGGCTGCAGCTTGTTTGAAATTCCCAGCTGAGGTCCTAGAGACAGGAAGTGCAGTGGAGTGTCTGTGACTCCACAACAGGAGAGAGTTTAATGAGGAGGATGAGAATCCCTTGTTAGATTTGGGTTTAAAATTCTGTAAGAGGGGGAAAAACCCTCAGACTCTCCTTCAGGGATTGTCTCTGATGGCTTCATGCCCCTTGGGAAGTCCCTGCTTAGGGGTTGCAGGAATTATTGGGATGAATATCTGATAAGGCGGGAAAGATTTTCCTGTAAAGCAAAAGAAACAAAAAATGCCACCCAAAAAAGCTGGAGGAAGACCCTGGAAGCAATTGCAGTATCTCCCTGTCTTTATTCACCAAAGCCACAACATGAAAACGTGAGGTAAGAAGAAACAAAGGAATATTGACAGGTTGAAGTCTGAGAGTGGCAAAATCCATGGGGAGAAACTTTTTCTCTCATGGTTTGTTATAGGAATTTCAGACATTTCTGGCAATTCTTCAGTTTATTTCCTAGTCTTGTAAGACTTTTGGAAGAGCCGTGTTGAGCTTTGGTGTTTGCCAGTGGCTCCAGGAGAGCCTGTGCTCTCTGCATCGCTGTGGGGCTGTTCCACGCTCTGCTGCTTTGTTTCCAGGCGGGCTGGAGGTCACAGCTTGGGCTGTTGGAACACTGGTAAATTCAGAGAGCACATGGGATCCAGGTCTGTGGTGTCATTCCTGGCAGGAGGGGACACAGGGACATGGGGATAATGGCAGTGGTTCCTGTGCTCCCTGAGTGTGAGGCACACTGAAGGCAGGGGTGACTCTGGGCTGTACAAAACACTCAAAGAATGTTCTTCACTTTCTCCCTTGTTGGTTGTTTCTCCAGAGAGGGCATGGAAAGCCAGGTTGCCATGGACAACCAGGTGTTCTCTGCCTTGTGTAAGACTACTTGGAGTTTTCTCCTCCTGGCTGGTTCAGAGTGTTCCTGCAGCCTTTGGAAAGAACATGATGAGTGGAATGGAGGGAAAAAGGAGGGTTGAGAGCTGGGTGGAGTCCCCAGGTGTCCCCTCTGATCCCTGCTTCTGCTCTGCTGCTGAGACAGGAGTCAGTGGGGATGGGGAAGGTCATTCCTGTGTTGTTTGCAGGGCTTGTTGCCGTGGGAGAGAAGGCTCAGAAGAGGTCCGGCCATTACGTGGTGATGAAGGATCTTTCAGGTGAGATTCTTGTCTAGAATAATTCAATTCCCAGTGGCTGCTTGGATGCTCACCCTGGAATGTCTGTGTGCCAGGGAAGCACCCGGTGTCGGCGCTGATGGAGATCTGCAACAAGAGGAGGTGGACACCCCCCGAGTTCGTGCTGGTGGACGACAGTGGGCCTGATCACCGCAAACATTTCATCTTCAAGGTGGGTCTGGGCTGCCCCTGGGCTGCTGCTTCCCCTGTGGCAGGGATGAAATCCGTGTTTCTGTTTGATAGAAACGCCTCACGGGGCTGGCTGAGGATGGCGGAGCCGTCTTGGTGCCGGAATGTGCAAGTCCTGTTCCTGGAAAGGCCAAATCGGGTCCCTGGAGCACATTAATCCGGGAACTGGGGAGACTTAACCCCAGGGCTGGAGCCCCTCTGCTCTGGAGCCAGACTGGGAGAGCTGGGGGTGCTCCCCTGGAGAGGAGAAACTCCAGGGAGAGCTCAGAGCCCCTGCCAGGGCCTGGAGGGGCTCCAGGAAAGCTGCAGAAGGACTGGGGACAAGGATGGAGGGCCAAGAGCCAGGGAATGGCTTCCCAATGCCAGAGGGCAGGGCTGGCTGGGATCTTGGGCAGGAATTGTTCCCTGGCAGGGTGGGCAGGCCCTGCCACAGGGTGCCCAGAGCAGCTGTGGCTGCCCCTGGATCCCTGGCAGTGCCCAAGGCCAGGTTGGACACTGGGGCTGGGAGCAGCCTGGGACAGGGGAAGGTGTCCCAGCCGTGGCAGAGGTGGCACCGGGTGGGCTCTGAGGTCCCTCCCAGCCCAAAGCAGGGTGGGATCCCACGAAGTGGCCGTGCCGAGGGGCAGCCATGGGCTGTGTGTGTCCCTGGAGAGGAACTGCCCAGCGTGTGCCTGCAGCAGCCACGGCCCCTCGCTAACCCCGGTTCCCCCGTGCCAGGTGAGAGTCAATGGCAACGAGTACAGGCCCACCTTTGCCAGCCTTAACAAGAAGCACGCGAAAGCCACGGCGGCCACGGCGGCGCTGCAGGCCATGGGACTCGTACCAAAGGAAAGCATGGTCAATACCACCATGTTCAGGAGTGCCTCACACCGCTGAGCTTGGCTTTGCTGGGACACTGGCTCTGAGCATTTTACTCTGCACAAGAAATGGTATTTACCCCTCTCATGTTGTAAATACATCGGCGATTCCCACCTTGTAAAAACTGTACAGACACCCACAGGTTTTTCTTTTGTACCATCCAAATGTATTTAAATCATACTTAGTTTTTGGTATGTTTATATTGTTTACATTAGTGATGTAATTATTTCTTAAACGACTAAATCAGACGACAGACTCTGGAGGCATCAGAAATCCAGACCCTTGGCAGAAGCTCCTGCAGCTCCTCTCCTGCCGGAACGTTGACCCTTTGATACAGTTTTGTAGCGGCTGCAGGATTCCCTGGGCTCGGGGAGGTGCTGGGGGCACCCAGGGCCGTGTGCCCGGGCCCTGCCCCTCGGTGCCAGCTGAGGCCAGGCCACGAACGTGGCATGGCCTCCACGCCTGGGGCTGCTCTTCCCAACCAGTGAATCCACTGCCTGATGCTGATTGTTCGGATTTGTGGTTCATATGAATTTTAAACTCTTTAACAAATCTACAACTGGATTTGGGGGGGAGGGAGGGGGGTAGAATGACGCTTCAATTGTTGTACCCAACTTGGTCAATAAAGCAGCACAAGTTCATAATCTTCACCCCTGGTCAGTCAGCAGTGATTCCAATGGATGCCAAGCCTGGAGACATAAATTGAAATCTGCCAAAATGTCTTCTGCAAGAAACACACACCATACAGAGGAGTGGCTTTGTGAGGATTCTCAACAGCCCTTGGGATGGCAGGAGCAGGTCTGGTTATTTTTAGTTGCTTTGAACTTTTACGAAATAACTCCTTGTGATGAAATGTTTCCATAAGGATCCTTGGCCCTCAAGGAGTGAGATACAAGAGCTTGGGTGGTTGGACAGTGGAGAGGATGTAGAAAGCTTTTCCTGGATTTTATTTTATTTTTTATTTAAGAAGCATTCTTTGATCCGTGTGCACGTGGGCTTGAAGGGGCAGTGACGGATCTGAGTTAGGAGCAGGCTGCCAGGATTTCTGCACTTGGGTCGTTCAGGTGTTTGCCCCAGACAATTCTTGGCGAGATGTGAACCTGAGCTGGGTCTGGGGAAAGAGCAAACACAGCCTGGCTGCCCAGGCCTCACGTGAGGGACCTTTTGGCCATGGGGCCATGGAGCTGAGGAGTTCCTGGTACCTGGAGCTGTGTGGATCTCGTCAGTGGCAGGGAACACAGAGTCTCCTTGCTCTGCAGGGACACGGGTTGGTGGCTCCTGTGCAGCAAATCGGGGTTGGTTTGGAGACAGAAAAGCCCCTCCGAGTCTGTCCAAGCGCTCTGGAAATGCTTCAGTTGATCTTCATTTCATGGACGTTGTTGTCTTGAATTAAACTTCTTTCCTTTTGGCATCTCGCCTTCGGTCTCTAACTAAATGTGTGGAGCTTGTCCTGCAAACTGCTTGGGAGGTGTGAAATCCCCAGGAAATGTGGGAAGACACTCTGGGGGCTGTCTGGCTCCCCCCTGGGGCTGGGAGCAGCTCCTGACCACACTCAGTGCCTTGGCAGAGCTCAAACCCCGGGGCTGCTTAGGGTTCTCTTCAATCCATGCCCTCCGTGGCAGCTCAGAATTCACGGCTGGACATGATCAAATTTGGGAATGTACAAGCCCCTGTACTTGTTTTGTTGCTTTTTCTGTATCCCATGTATGAGGTAAAGGCCTGAGTTCCAGTAGCAGAGAAATTCAGTCCCACTAAAGTCTCCATCTGAAAAATAACTGTTAGGAAAGGTCTGCATTTCATGGCTTAGGGGTGGGGATCTGTGTGTTCTTGGAGCTACCCTTCAGGAACAGCCCTACATCCCGGAACTGGGAGCACCTGGGATTTGCTCCTGGAGCTGACAGGTCACAGCAGTTCTGTAAAGCCATCATTAATCGCCGAGAATTCCAGCAGAACCGCATCCCTGCTGGATCCCTGGGGCAGGACACTGCCCCTGGTGCAGACAAAAAGGATCTGGAGGCAGAAGAAGCTTTTGGTGCCCACGGCTTCATTTGCAACAAGAAACACCAGATTAGAAATATGGCTGGGGAGCGCAAGCACGAGTTGGTTTTGCTTCCCACTCAGCTTTGGTGTTCCCTGCTGCAGGAATGTGCTTACCCCACAGCTGTGGAAAAGTGACACTCCCCTAAAGGCCTCTGACCCCTCTACCTGCAGGGAAACACTCAGAGCTCCTGAGCAGACCCTGCTCCTGCTGGGAGCACACAGCAGCTCCGTACTGTCCCCATGATCCATGGAATCTCTGGGGCTGGAAAAGCCCTCCCAGCCCAGGCAGTCCCAGCGGTGCCCGATGCCCACCTTGTCCCCAGCCCAGAGCTCTGAGTGCCACCTCCAGGGGACACCTGCAGGGATGGGCACTGCAAACCTCCCTGGGCAGCCCCTGCCAAGGCCTGAGCACCCTTTCCTCCTGCCCAGGTGCTGCAGCCATTCAGTTCCTCCCCCTGTTCCCCCGCAGGCTGTGGTTTGTAGGAAGGGCTCCCCAGAAGCTGGGCGGGGTGTGGGCGCTGTGCTGAGCAGCTCTGGGGAGTGCATCCAGCTGCAGCCACAACTCTGGGCCCTCTGCCCTCCGTTCCTCCCTGCGGGCTTCAGAGATGACCCCAACCCAAGAGGTGCCGCACACCAAGGTGCAGCTACGGAGGGTGGGCAGGGTGCTGTGAACAGTCTGGGAAGGGCTTTTCTCAAGCATTCCACCCCTCCATAGGATCCCAGAAGGTTCGGGCTGGAAGGGACCTTAGAGCTCATCTGGTTCCTGTCCCCTGCCCTGGGGGGGTTCTATTTCCAACCTGGTTATGAATTCCTGCCCCAAGCGGGAGCAGAAATTCCAGACTTGGAACAGAAGGTGTATGTGCATGGGAAACACCAACGTGCCAGGGACAAACCAGACCTATAAAACGTTTTATTTAAAAAACACTTCCTGCAATAAGAAAGATGCCCAAGGCCTTTACCCTCCTTTCTTTGGAAGCCCTTGGAAGTGCTCAGGCGCAGCAGCTGTGTGGGGTGTGTCCCTCGAGCAGCGTTCCTAGGCCTTCCAGGTGTAGGCGTAATCCTTCATTTCCAGCCAGCGGATGCACGATTTTCCCAGAGTCGGACTCTGCCTCAGCTGATCCAAAGTCCGGGGCTGCAGCCCGCAGGCAGGGAGGTCCTGCTGCCCGCTCTCCTGCGAAGGGCACACACGCGGAATGAGCCTTTCTGCGGGAGCGCCTGGGGCTGCAGCAACCGCGGGGATCCCGCTGGGGAGCTCCCCGCTTCCCACTCCCCCTCTGCCGGGGCAGGAGGAGCCGCGGGGGCTGCAGGGGGTGATCCCGGCTGTGCGGGCGCCGAGCCCTGCGAGGGGAAGGGCGCGGGCTGCGCTCCCCGCGGCCGCGGCCGGGGCCGGGGCCGGGGCCTCACCTGCGGAGGGGCCGCGGGGCTGTTGAAGGCTGCGCTGGGCTCGTGGGGGCTGAGCAGGGCGCGGAAGGCGCCGCGCTGCGCCGGGGCCAGCACCAGCGTCAGGGCGTGCAGGGCGTGCGGCAGCACGGGCCCCAGCACCTCCAGGCTGAACACGTCCTCGAAGCCGCCCTGCACCCGGGCACGGCCGCTGAGGGTGCGAGCCTGAGGGCAGAACGCCGCGGTCAGTGCTGCAGGCACCACGGCCGGGACGGGTTCTCTCACCGGCAGTGACGCCGCGGTGCCACGGGCCCGCGGAAAATGCCAACACTTCTCAGTATTGCCAACTCCCTGTGCACTGCAGGAGGTTTTACTGTCCCTGTGACAACTCCTAAAATGTACCTCCTGGACTGCAGGAGTGCTGTAGGGATTGGGAGGGGAAGTGCAGAAGAACAGGATGGACTTCTCTGGTGGAACAAGTAGCTCATCCTGTTTTTACTGGGAAGAAATTTGGGTTAGATATAGGGGAAGAATTCTTCGCTGTAGGGTGGGGAAGCCCTGGCAGAGCTGTGGCTGCCCCTGGATCCCTGGAAGTGTCCAAGGCCAGGCTGGATGAGGCTTGGAACAGCCTGGAGAGTGGAAGGTGTCCCTGCCCATGGGAGGGGTTGGGACTGGGATGATCCCGAAGGTCCCCCCCAGTCCCATTCCTTGCAGGAACAGTTGGTGAGCTGTGGCTCAGGGGCTCTTCATTCAAAGGGGCTGGGATAGTCTGAGAGCCCCCAAGATCTGGGGAGGATCCTAACAGCCATTTTCCCTCCAGGCAGTTCTGCTCAGTCCCTTGTTTCCCGGGAGGTGAGGAAAGGGAAGGCTGGGACGTGTTGTAGGGATTTAGGAACAGGCCGTGCCTGCAGACAAAATGCTGACTCAGGCTTCGGCCACAAAAATCCCGCTGTGGAGCCCGAGGGAAAGGCCACCAAGTCAGCGTCTGGTGCCCGGGGTAAGGAAAGCGCCTCCCTCCCCTTCCCGGGGCAGCGGCATCCCTCACCTTGAGCGTCTGCATGGTCCCGCCGCGGAAGGCCACGGGCGCCAGCAGCGTCGGGGGCAGCCCCGCCTGCGGCCCCGCCACGGCCACCAGGCTGCGGCAGCTGATCAGGAAGTTCAGCAGCCTGAAGGTGTTGCTGCCCCTCACCAGCACCAGCGACTCGGGTCTGTGATCCACCTGCACCTCGTGCTTCTCCTTGCGCCTGCGGAGCCGAGTCAAGGGAAAACCACGGCGCACTGGGAAGCATCCATGTGGCAAAAAGCTGGAGCAGTGAACCCCCGCCCCACACCCCAAAATCTGACCAAATTCCCCAAAACCAAACCCCACCAAGCTTTGCAATCATCCAGATCTGTTCTTCAAATGTTAAGCAGCATCTTAATCCTGGCTTCAAATCCCAGAAATACTTGCAAAGTATCTAAATAAAAAAATAAATTTAAAAAAAAGCAGTATTTCATAACAAGCAGGAATGTGAGGATTCATATTTGGAAAATGGTTCCCAAGAACTTCTGCAGAACTTGAATGTGTACCACAGCACTGTAACAGCTGCAGGGTCTCCTGGAGTCACACATCTGGAAGATCAAAGGATACAGTTGGATGGAAACCGTGTCTGGTTTCTTCACCTTGTCTTGGACTCCCATCTCCTCAAGCCAAGAGAAACTTCCATCATCATCATCGTCGTCGCTGGGAGTTGGTTCCCTGGAGACACAGGATCAGTGTCATGGCAGGACACGAAATAGATTGACTCCATAGAGGTGTCAGAAGAGAAAGAAGGCTTTAGTGACAATCCCAGCAGTTTCTTTTAGAACACGCTGTGTAAAAAGGTCTGTTATTGCTCCATGGCACTGACACTGCTCTCCATTGGTTCAGGAATAGCAAACAACCCCTGGGACAGTTGTTCTGGCAAAGGGAACACTGTTTGCTGAGCCTGTGCTGAGAAACAGAGAGAGATGTTTTGAAAAGAGAAACTGTTGGCAGCTTTCCCTTGGGAAAGGAGCTAGCAATGGTTAGCGAGCTGAAATTCAGACTCAGAAATATGGAGCCCACAGATCAGTGTTAGGAGGGCAGTGCCTCTGAGGAAGGTTTTCCAACTGGACTGAGCAAGAGCCTGGAGATGCCCTTGAATTCCAGCACTGCACAACATTGTTACTTACCCTGCATCCTCCACACTGCTGCCCCCTCCAAGGCCACCAGCGGTTTCTGCTTCCAAACCCTCCTCAGAATTTTTCTGTTTCCTGCTTCTGCTTTCCTCCAGCAAAGGTAAGGAGAACTCTATGCCTGGGGCGGGGGAAAGGGAGCGGTGAGGGGTGTTGCAGTTTACTGAGAACGACATAGACTCACTTTTTCAGAAGGCTAGAAATCTGTTTCTATTTAATTTTGAGATGATCTCTCTTTTTATACTATTTTACACAGACCAATTGGATTGGTGAAACAAAGGCAAACCTCTTCAATCGCATTGGTCAAATGAGAGGGAGATCAAGAAGTCCCTTTTATGAGAAAGGAATGAAATAATATAGGTACAGTTAGAAAAGAAAATTATTTACAGAAAACCACCCAGGAAAGGGATTTCCAACACCCCAACCGTGTCAGGCAGGAATTCAGGGCTGCAGAGGGGCTCTTACCCTCGCTGTGCATGGCCCGGCGGAGGCCGCGCGTGGTGGGCGCCACAGCGGCCGTGGGCACGGCGCTGCCCGCCAGCCCCGCCGCACGGAACAGCACCGAGAACTGCGCCGCACACACGTAGAAATAGGGACACAGCCCCGCCCGCAGCAGGTGGAACAGCGAGGTGAAGCTCACGGACCTGGCGGAGGGACAAACAGCGCCGTCACAGCAGGCAGCAGGTGTGGGGACAAGGCATGGAGGGACAGGAGCCAGGGAATGGTTTCCCAGTGCCAGAGGGCAGGGCTGGCTGGGATCTTGGGCAGGAATTGTTCCCTGGCAGGGTGTTGAGGCCCTGGCACAGGGTGCCCAGAGCAGCTGTGGCTGCCCCTGGATCCCTGGCAGTGCCCAAGGCCAGGTTGGACACTGGGGCTGGGAGCAGCCTGGGACAGGGGAAGGTGTCCCTGCCATGGCAGGGGTGGGAATGGGTGGGATTTGAGGTCCCATCCAGCCCAAATCAGTCTCCGATTCCAAATATTCTCCATGAAAATGGAACCTGTGTTCAAAACTACACATTTTGAACTCCCAGGCAGTCCCAGCGGTGCCCGATGCCCACCCTGTCCCCAGCCCAGAGCTCTGAGTGCCACCTCCAGGTGACACCTCCAGGGATNCTTCTGTGCTGACCTAAAATCTCCTTGTCTCTCCCTCACCCAGCCCAGCAGCAGTCGGGCTGCACTTACCAGTCACTCATGAGCACTTGCTGCAAGGCCTCGTCCTGCGCCCAAGGACAGGCCTTGCCCGCCATGCTCCTGTCTGCGCCGAGGCGGGGGAACAGCGGCAGCCAGGGCAGCGAGGGGTGCAGCCAGTACACGAGGCTCTGCTGGAAGGCGCAGCGCAGCTCCCGGCACAGCCGCGGCTCCTGCGGGCCCCAGGGGCGGTCAGCGGGAGGGCAGAGCTGCTGCGGGCAAAGCCGCAGCTCCAGCCTCCGGCGCAGCTCTCACCTGCACGCTGCGGGGCAGGGCGGTTTCTGTAGCTCTGCAGTGCTGAGCAAAGCCCTGCGCTTCCTCCTGCGCCTTCAGGTGCTCTGCCCAGCTGAAGGGTTGGGAGGACGTGAAGAGAACCCGCGTTTTGATGCTCCAGTCCGCAGGGAATTCCTGTCTCGGCGAGGAAGGAGCTTCGGGTACAGCAGGAGGGGAATGGAGGTCCTGACCAAACAAACAGCATCAGTTAACGCGCAGGAAATCAAACCTGTCCACAGGCTGAACCAAAGGCACAGTTTATTAGTTTGATTATTTTACTCAGTACCAGATTCTAATAGACATACTCCATTCTATCGCTCATAAAACCACATGAGAGGGCTTGCACTCATGAGTCCTTCCAATAATATAAGCTAGGGTAAATGATAAAATAATAAAAGGATAAATGATTAAAACAAAGAAGCTCTGAGGCTGATGTTGACGAAGAGAAGAATTTCCATGCCAAAATGGTTATTTCATTTCATCCTCTCCTGACTGTAAGGTCACACGCTGAAAAAAGCCTTGGGCACCTCCAAGACAGTTTTGTTCTCTCTTTTCTATCCTTCTAGTTTAGCTTGAACTTAAGTTTCTGTACCTAAAACAACATTAGAGAATGTCCATCGAAACTCTGTTTCAATTTAAAGGGCTGGTTTTCAGGAATTCTTGCTTTCTTATGTGCCTGAAGTGCTCCATTTCTGTAGCTGGAAACCAGCCTGCAGGAAGTCTATCTGGTGAAGAACATTCTCATCTCAACTACATAAAGAACTAAGAAACAGTAAAATTAGAGTCAACATGTTAATAAAAACTGAAAGACAACAACCTCTGTCCATGGAACTACAACAGCAGTGAGCTCAGGCAGAAGGCTGGGTTTAAAAGACTGCCACCAGAACAGGAAACATCGATGTAAGAAATTTCCTTGAATACTGGTATTTTAGTACATTCTTCTATGCAGAGATGGGGCACCAAAAACCACGTGAAGCAGTTTCAGCTTTCCGTGTGCCCTGAGAACAGCTGGAATATTTTCAGCAGTGTGTGCTGTTTCATACCTGGCTTGGGGCGAGGATGTCAGAACTTTCAGCAGGCTCCGCTATCCTGGGGGGCTTCTCTTCGCAGGCTGGCTCTAAAAACTGAATGAAAGAGCAGATAAGGCACAGCACGAAGGATGCACCGGGGTGATAATTCTAAAAAACTGCCCTTGCAGTGACATTTCCCGAGCGATGCTCAGCACCAAGGGCTGCAAACAGACCCCGCTGGGGCCGAGCACAAGATCCACGCCCGGCGCTGAGCAGCAGCTCGGGGCCAGCAGGGCCTGCGAGGAGCGGGGGCGAGCCCGGGCCGGGCTCCGGAGGGGCTCGGGGGACCCCTGAGGGCTACGGATCCCTGCCGGGTTCGGGCCCACCTGCCAGAAGGGCGCTGCNCGAATGGTTTAGTCCACTTGGGATAGAAACCCACTTCTGATCTCACTACTCTCCTGTGCACTGGTCTTCAAAGGCACAACAAATACTAGAAAGGTCCAATTAGAAGTGCATGTGGCTCAAAAGTCATGAAGAAGTAGTTAGGAACGTCTCTATTGACAAAAACCCTAATAAAAGAACCCACGCTGGAAAAAACTTCAACAGTTTTGTCCCTTGCTGTTCTTGTCTTTTTGAACTTTTACACTTGTTTCCCGTGTTCTGCTGTATTTGGGAAACACTGATGCAAAACTGAGCAACATCAAGGCAAAAATCCCCAGCTGGGTCCAAGGCTTCAGAAGCGCTGTGGAAGTCCCGGAGGACTCGCACGCCTCAGACGTGCCCTAAAGCCCCTCTCCTTTCCGAGGCTGCACGGCAGCCCGCAAGGAGTAAAATCAGAGTTCCTGCTGATTTCCTAGGCTTGCTGTGCATCATTTCTCCAGAACCTGATGCAGGTCCGGGGAGTGAGAGGAGACAGATCAAGTGTGGTGCTGGAAAATCTGTTTTCTCTTAAATTTTCCCACTAACACTGCTTTGAAGCGCCCATGTCCATGGTTTGAGGGATCCACAGTGAAAATGAGCAACTTGCCTGATAGAGAAAAAGTATTTTTGCTCTCAAATCAGAGCATGTAGAAAGGCACATGCTTTGAGGAAAGCAAAATGCAGTTCCTTCCACATTGCTGGCTTTCAGATGGCCCAGAATGATGGATGATGCTGGAGAGAAAGATCTGGGCTGTGCTGAGGTTAAAAGGCGGGGAATGAAAGTGCACAGCACAGGGAGACATCAAAGGTAACAAGCTTCACCAAGTGCCTCAAATATCTGACTCACGCAATTCCACCAGCTCGGGGACTCTGGATTTACCAGGTTCACTCCCTTAGTGCTGCAATGAAGGGAAAGAGCTGGGGGAAACTCCTGCTGTCAGTACCACATCCTACCCATCTGGCACCCTTGCCAACCTCTATAGTTTTGCCTGTCCTTCAATTGAACAACAATTTTAAATGTATATTAAGACCTTTAAGTGTAGCATTTGGTCTCAGCACAGTCAAATGCAAAAGGTAACTACAAAGGTAACTACTGCTAGGGGTTGGAGACAAAAGGACTAATAAAAACATCTCTTTTTTCCCACTTTAATTTCTTAGGATTGAAAACCAACAGCGACTGAGTTTGCCTGTAGATGTTTCTGACATTTGTAACTGTGCCAGGGCAGATAAGATTTTTATTGCAAGGCTGCTTCTTTAAAAGCTGCTGATGGGAACCTTCTGCTCAAGGGAATTAAAAACCTCTGAAGTCATGGAAGCTTCAGAGACCATTTGTGCTGAGGTACAAAGAATGTTTAAATTCAGTTTACTGCCTGCAAGTGTATGCTGATTTCCTCCACAAATTGATTTTTTATCTTCCCCAGGCTGAGAAATCAGAAGCTGTGTGTCAGAACTGGATCACTTGTCTCTTTCTTGCTTGATTCCTCTGAACCATTTCCATAGAAACTTTGGCTTCGTACAATGGGATCGGTTCATCCAGCTGAGGCCTAAAATGAAACAGTAAAAAGTGCTGGTGAGCACACTCAGACCAACAGAAATATCACAAGACAGACTTTCCTTTCCCTGTGTCAGCCCCAAAGAAAGTAACAGTTCTATGGCTTTGCTCCACGGCACAGAAGAAGGGAAAAGCCCCAAAGCAAACAAAGCCACAAAGGAATGAAAAGAGATCCTTCCTGCAGGGGGAAAAAGGGAGGTGGTGGGGAGGGTTCTGCTCGCAGCAGCTGAAGTTCCTAAAGTTCCTCCTTTAAGGGAAGGGATCTCCCATTCCCACCTTACTGTGAGAGTCTTCCTATCTCCTGAAGCTCTGCTCGGGAGGGTTAGTGCTGGCAAGGGTTTTCTACTTCTAATGCTGAATTAAAAAACCCACGAAACACTGCACATTTCTCACCTGAAAATGTTATTTGATAATTTCTCCATGATATCTTCCAGGATGGGTATCCAAGAGGACCGTTAAGGAAGAACAGAGCTGGAGAGAAATCTCTTTACAATCACATTTGCTGGTCACAGCCCTGCACTGATAAAATCTCAGCAAGGTCAAGGCAAAATTAAAATGAACCTCAATTCCAGACTTTAGATCAGATTTTTACACTTGTTTCTATTTGAGAAACCTCCTTTCCTGAAATGGGATGCAAAAATGAAATATGGAATATTTCAATTACTTCAATATGAAAATACTCAGGTTTTCAGTATGAAATCCAAGTGCAGCCTGCACTAGTACCACATCAATCAATCATTAACCAATGGCCTTTTTTGTGCAGAATGAAGAGAAGAGATTTTGGGACCACGTAGCTGTTGTGACTGTTCATACAGGCACCTGATAAAAAGCCAAAATGAAGTTGGGAACACAGCAGAGGCTGGAAATTCTTGGAGCACACTGCCATGTGAGGGGTCTGTGAGTTAGTGACCACCAGACAAGACAGCACAACACAGGGGGCTCTATTCAGTCTTTGTGTGAAACTCAGTAAGGTTTAGCCTTCATTTCAAGGACAATCAGGCTGATATTTGAAGCTCAAGTTCTTTTAAAAAGTCATCAATTTGTGATTTCTTTAGATGACAGTAACACCAGATGCTCCAGAATTTCACAAGATACACAAGTCCCTAAAGCCAAAAGCACCCAAACCTTCCAGGGCTGAAAATGTCCTGCCCAGGAAGCTCAGTCCAGCTGCATCAGCCCAAATGTAGGAGACATTCCTTTTCCTTTTTCCTAACCCACACTGTCTCTCCATCAATTTTAGGTACAAAAAACCCAGTGCATTTTATGTATAATAATATTATGTATAATATTTCTGTACACTGCAAATAAAGGCAAAGTTAGGAAGCCAAAACATTTCCACTTTTGCAGTGAACACAAGTGCATAAAGTTTTCAGGTGATGTATCTAATGCCCAGAAGCACAACAACCAAAAAAAATCCAAAATGTTACTTGCATAAAATACAAACATATAGGATCAAATCTTCAATTAATTGGTTCAATAGTGAACCAAAATACTGTGTTTTTTTCCCCCAGGATGGGTGTTTTGCAGCACTAATTTAATGAAGCTTGTAGAGACATTTTCAAGGCCAGGTTGGACGTTGGAGTTTGGAGCCCTCTGGGATGGTGAACCTGAGGGAAGGATGAGCTTTAAGGTTCTTCCCGCCAAACCAGTCTGGGATTCCACCATGTATTTAAAAGGAACACAGAAAATACCTTAAAACCTGAGTGTCTCTCATATTTCAGCTGCACCTCCCAGCTGGGTTGCAGCTCTGAGCAGAGGAGAACCTCTCGGTGGGATTTCCCAGTTGTATTTTCACTCCTTTGAGCAGTAAGGATTCCACAGGACCACCAAAGGATATCGAGATACTTCCCCTGCTGCATACTGGACAGGGTCCAGATCTCATCGTTCAGGAAGGACACTGTGGCTCCCTTAAGGAACAAGGAACGGCTGTCTGGAGGATCCAGCTGGAGCAAATTAAAGAAAAATGTCATTTAGTTACATTTTCCCCTACAAAATCAAAGGTGAAAGGGTTATTTTCTAGAGATGGTTAAACCAAACAGAAAACACCCCTTTGCCCACTCTTAAAAGAAGGCAAACTTGCAACACTGACAGGTTGAAACAAGAGTTTTATGTGTCTGTATCTCTATTTTCTGCAGCACAAACTACTCCTTGCCACAGGCATCTTTACCTGCAGGTCCTTTTCTGTCGTTATCCAGTGTCCCCCAGCCCCAAGCAGAGTGATGATGTCGTGCTTGTGAGGCAGCAGCGGGGATTTGGAAGCTGGTTCATCTTCAGCACTGTATAACCTCACTGGAGAGGGAGAATACATTCCTCTGAGCTCAGAAGGAAATGTGGAAAATTCAATATGTATTTATTTCCATACATTGCAGTGGAGCTCTAAGTTCTTTGGTTGTTTCAGCTAAAAGCAGTTGAAAACTCTGAATTTGTTATTTTATTTATACCCTGAGTATTTTACATACTTTATTCAGAATGGTATTTTAGAATAGCTCTGAAGTTACTGTTCAGAGTAATATTTTATGTTCATAATACTATATAGTAATAACATAGACTGTAATACAGCTTATATTGTATAGTATATAATAGCATATATATTATACATAATACAGTATGAATAGTAAATATATTAAACATAATAGAGTATAAGTAGTATATATATTATACATAATGCAGTATATATGTAAAATGTGTGACATATATAAAATATATAGTATACACAACATAATGAATAATATATAAACCACAATATTTAACATACTATAAAATATAGGCTATATAATATGTATTTTAAATATATAAATTACATATCTATGTACTATTATATATTTATCTACTACATATTTATCTACTATTGTATAAAAATATATATCAGCAAAATGTTATATATAAAATATATAACAATAGTAATAAATGTATATAATATATAGCATATAATAGCATGTAGTGATATTTTATTTGCGTATTATTTATTTACGTTACTCTGAATAGTAACTCCAGAGTTTTCACCTATTAGAGCTGGTTTCCTATAGAGGTTGACAGCGCTGTTAATTAGGGTTCATTTCTGTATTCAAACAAGGCAGCACAAACAACGAGGTCCCAGCTCTGCTCTTTAAAGCCATACCCTAATTCTCAGTTTTAAGCAGAGGAACACTTCAGGTGCATTTAGGAGGTGCTTGCAGCAGGAGGTGAGGGAGGAGCTCCATGGAATAAAGCTGAGGGGACTCCCAGGGCAGCAGAACCCCCCCGCAAAGGGATTCCCAGGGCAGCAGAACCCCCAAAGGGGATTCCCAGGGCAGCAGAACCCCCAAAGGGGATTCCCAGGGCAGCAGAATCCACGCAGTACCTCCAGCGTCCAGGACGATGTCCACGCCCAGCCCGCCCGTCTCCTCCAGGCAGCTCTCGGCCACGTCAGCCTTCCCGTGGGACACGTCCATCACTCGGGCTGCCAGAGCAGGACACCAACAGGAACAACTTCAGAGCCATGGAAATGGAGTTTAGGTGCTCAAAACTGAGAGCTCACACCCCGAGCAGCCCACGCAGTTTCTGCTCTCGGCAGGTACCACAAACGGGTTTGTAGCCCAACCCAAAAAACCCCTGGCTGTGGGCTCAGCATTTCTGAGCCTGAATTTCAGCTCGCTAACCATTGCTGGCTCCTTTCCCAAGGGAAAGCTGCCAACAGTTTCTCTCTTCAAAACATCTCTCTGCGTTTCTCAGCACAGGCTCAGCAAACAGTGTTCCCTTTGCCAGAACAACTGTCCCAGGGGTTGTTTCCTATTCCTGAACCAATGGAGAGCAGTGTCAGTGCCATGGACCAATAACAGACCTTTTTACACAGCGTGTTCTAAAAGAAACTGTTGGGATTGTAAATAAAGCCTTCTTTCTCTTCTGACAGCTACATGGAGTCAATCTATTTCGTGTCCTACTGTGACATCTGGCACGTCTTCTATTTTTATTTTCATCACAGTGCATAATCAATACCAAAAAGTATGAATGCAGAAGTCCAATTCATGAGTTTGTTGGCCCAAAAGGACAAAATGTGGCATTCTAAGATTACAAAACCTTCTCTAAGTTCATTCTTTGCTATTTTTGTCCAAGTCCCAGCTGTCTGGGTCATTCATTAAATGTTTAAATGAAGGGATTTACATCTGCTCTTGAAATATTGCTGAACTGAAAGCCACCAACACGTTTTCCTGTCATATATCAATGATGCCCAATTTATGGTTGGTTATAAAGATGAACCACAGAATCAGGACTGAGAGAATCCCAGAGTGGTTTGGGTTGGAAGGGACCTTAAGGATCATTGTATCCTATCCCCTGCCATGGCAGGGACACCTTCCCCTGTCCCAGGCTGCTCCCAGCCCCAGTGTCCAACCTGGCCTTGGGCACTGCCAGGGATCCAGGGGCAGCCACAGCTGCTCTGGGCACCCTGTGCCAGGGCCTCAACACCCTGCCAGGGAACAATTCCTGCCCGAGATCCCAGCCAGCCCTGCCCTCTTTCAGATAAAAGCCATTTTTAAGATTATAACAATAACACAGGGGCAGAGAAGGTGCAGCTACAGGTTTTGTTTTATCATTATGAGGTAGAACAAACATTTAGAAATGAAACAGGACAAAGACTTCACAGCAAAATGAGAACTGGAAGAACATCAAACAGATTTAGAGGCCAATTTCCAGAGTCTGCTGGCCTGAGCTCCGGTCTGCACTCACCCACCAAAGGCTGCCGGACTCCTTCTGGAATGGGATCCCAGCAGTGGGGAGGAAGGAAGGAGGGAGGGAAGAAAAAATGCAAGGAGCTGGTCATTAAGGATATTAACAAATCATCAATAAATGCCTTGGGTTTGGTTCTTTTTGTCCCTTCAAATCCTCCATCAAATCATAGGATGCATTCAAATCCTAAGTAATTATTTTTTATTTTTCACTGAAGTCAAATGATTTCACTGGAGAGAACACATGGTCAAAATTTGCTAAAGATGGGATAACAATTAATGATAGCCACATTCCTCATATGCAAATAAATCCCCATAATATCCTTTTCTTCTTAGTTTCCTTTAGTCAAGAAGTTAAAAGGTTTTCCTTACAGGGCAATTTGACATGGTGTTATTTCTGCAAATAATTTCACTTTCTGAAAGTAATTCTGATTTCATAGACCCAAAGCCTGGCAATCAAAAAAAAAAAAAAAA
>WBMY01013886.1:0-24467 GCA_013397315.1 Donacobius atricapilla
AGACAGCAGACTCCCAGAGAAAGTGGATACTTACAAATGGGCCATTTGCACCCCATTATTGTTTCCTTAGTTTGAAAGAACTGAGCAGCTATCAGCCTGGGAAAACTTAACTGCTTCCTCTATTGTCAGGATTAGACACAACCAGAATTCAGAAACAGACCATAATTTAGGCATTAGTTGACTGATTTACAAACATTCTATCAAGAAAAGGATTGGGATTTTGGATAATAGAATCTCAAGATTAGAAACATGAAGCCCTCTATAATAAAGGGGAAACAAACATTCCTTTTAAATAATTAGAAGACTTCAAAATCTGAAATTTTGTCATATACCCGTTTACATATTATTACCTCTTATTTGTTTCTTTAAACACTGCAATGCAATGCAACAAAATTTTAACAAATAATCTCAAAAAAATTGCCATCTTTTTGCAGTACTGCAGTCTTATTAGTTGACACATTTACTTGAACTTGTAACATGCATTTGAAATTATTTTGGAGAACAGAAAACACAAGGAAGTGTCACTTGTTTATAAAAATGTGTTACTTTATACACTGAAGTCACTTTAAACACTGCAGGAGGCA
This sequence comes from Donacobius atricapilla, assembly GCA_013397315.1. Taxonomy (NCBI): domain Eukaryota; kingdom Metazoa; phylum Chordata; class Aves; order Passeriformes; family Mimidae; genus Donacobius; species Donacobius atricapilla. The sequence goes on from WBMY01013886.1 coordinate 585, forward strand.
TTAATGTCTTGCAATCATTACAATGATACTGAAAGCGTAAGACAACTCTTACAGAGAGAAACCGCTGGGTCCTTCATAAAATGAAATTATGATATTATTATAGTCTGTTGCCAATGAGAGAAAAAATACACCAAAACCAGAAAGAGTCTTTTAGTTCCTGTGTAACTGTAAAAGCAAAATAGATTGTTTTGCAATGGCTTTCTATTTTCCCAAATGAATAAACATAGTCCTTCATCCTGGAAAATGAAGTGAGTTTTATATTCTGCTTTGATATCTGAATAACAAATGCAGAAAAGCTGCATTTACTTTTGTGATTCTGCTGCAAACATCTGGAATAACAGTATGAACTTCAGAATTCCTTGTTAGTTAAGACTGTTTAACTTCTAGGCAATTAAGAGCACACAGAGGGGTAACTGGAAAAATGAATGAATTTTTTTGAAATTTCATATCTGTTGCTAAAATATTTCACGGTTAACTACTTTTTTTAACATCCTTGGGTAAATTTCTTTAGTGATTCAAAAGGGACGAGACATAGCATAGTAACTATATAACATGCACAAATCTACAGATCAAATTGTCAGATTATGTTGGATCAAAAAATTTGCATATGTAGTCAAATATATTGACTTAAATAAATACTAGAAACGTCACAGCAGAAATAATTTTATTACAGCAGAAAGCCATAGAATAAATTAAACTTTTTTTCCGATGCTCATGATTTACTTAAATGCTGATGTTTATTAGTTCTCACTCATTTTTATTTAAAGTGTATTTAAAATAAATATAGATTTTTTTTCATTAATAAATCTACAGGTGGTAAACCTTCTGAATCATACCGAGTTGTTTACCTAGGTGATATATTTTGTTGGGAATGGTTCATATGTGAAATAGTGTATCCTGGACTATTTTAATCATACTGATATAATTTCCCAGGTCTTAAGGTTTTATATATGTCACATAAAGCAATATTTTGGAAATTTTTAGAAAGCAGAGACCAAAAAGATAGAAGAAACAATTATTACATGAAGTTTCATTTATAAGAAAATGCCTTAGGAACTGTTTCCACATGGAAATATATTATAATCGTATTTATGTAATTGTACTATGGTAGTTACCTTGAAACACTTTCTCATCAAGATATCCTTATATCGAAATGAAAGTACCTTTTCCAAGTTAAGGAAAGATTCTTTCCACCTGGACAAATATTTATCCTGGCAAAGCTTTTCATTTTTACTTATGTCTCAGTTATAATAGTTATTAGGATAGAATTGGTGTTAATGGTAAGATTGTGTATTTGTAAGATTTATGCTTCTGTTTTCACAATTTTAAATATATTGTAGGTCTTTATGCAGCACTTCCTATTTAATTTTAAAAATACAAAGTGTGATCTGAAAGACTGAATGTGAAGTGTCTAGAGGTGTGAAAAAAAAATACCTGATCATATCTGACCCAATCTACCTAATCTTGTTCAAGGTCACAGAAGTCAGTGAAAGATTTTTTCTGAGCATACATAAGTTTCAAAGGATTTTTTTTCTGACATGATATAGTTAAACACGGATATTTTCTGTGGTTAAATAGACCAGTATGCAAAAATAACATAATTTGTAACAGAAGTTATGGTTCATGTCAGGAAAGTGGGTTGCTGTCAGAATTCAAATCTTAAATGACACATGGAACAGAGTTACAAAATTTGATGTGGCAGGAGTTTTATGTATGCATTAATATAATGAAAAACACTTATTGGGAAAATGTCATGTACTCACAGCTTGCTTTTCATACTGCATCTAATCTTATTTGTACAAGTATGTGAAAAAATCCACTCACAATAAAGATCATCTTCTCTGCTGTTAAGCTGTGGCACTAATCTCTGCAACTCAAGGTTGGTATAGAAATGTAGAATGGCTTTAGACACAAGTACACAAAAATAATTGGTCAAATTACCAAATGAGTATGAAGCTGTTTCTGTTCTTTTAATATTGCAGTGGAAGAACATTATGAATAATGGTGAAATATATAAAGGGGTCAGTGACTGTTGTCACAAATAAGTCATGAGTTTGAAATGTTTCAATTTGGTCTTCGTGGTTTTTTCCATGTTTTTAAAAACAAAAATCATGGATTTCTTTTCTATCTTATGTTTCTATGCATAAAAGAGGATTGTTTATGCTGTTGCTGTTCATTAAAGGAAATTGAGTTCTCATTTCATTTGTTATCACAGGGACTATTTCCCAAAGAGGGGGTGAAAAATACTACAGAAGTTTTATTGATGGTCGGCTCCTTCAAAAAAATTAGGAAAAATGAAAATGCAGAGTTAAACCACAGATATTTTGCATAAAGATGTTGGAGTCCAGGGCATGTAGAAAACCCCTGAAACTGCCCTGGGGGGTCCCAGACCCTGGCTGGGACCCCAGGAAAGCACTGTCTTTGACCTTAGTCCATGGGAAAAACTTCCAACACTCATAGATGAATTGAAAACGACAAAGATTTAAAACAAATAGTAGTTTAGTTTATCACAGAGTAAAATTTTGTGGTTTTGGGTTTTTAGTATGGAGGTAGATCAGAGCAAGATGGACAGTTTTGGGCGGTGTCTCATCTTCTTTCATCTACTCCATCTTCTACTGTGACAGTGGCACAGCGACGTTGGTAGAATGGATTTCATGTAGAAATTGAGTGTCTAGAATAGGTAGTAGTTATTGGTACAAAACTGTAAATATAGTAGACTTTAAGAGTGAATTGGATTCGAAATCTCTAAAATGACCTTGGACCCTCTGTCTGTGTTCCTGTAGCTGCATTTTCTTTAGCATGCAGAGTCTACTGCAAGGCCTTGAGATGACAAATAGAATAAACACCTTTAAAGACAGAGCCACAGGTTCCATCTCATCTTTTAAACCCTAGTACAGGACTTTAAAAACAGAACACCCCTAATTAGGGGGTTGACAAGGTGAAAATCCTGTCATCGGGATGAGAATCTTTGTTTAACATAAAAATAGTTGTACTCTGAGATAGCTTTTATATTCTTAAATACTTAGGGGTTAAAAAGTAATACACTTTATCTCTGAGTTAACAGAGTCTGAAATTTGTCCCTCAGCAAACAGTGAAAAAGTTCAGAAGTTATTCTTAGTAAGATGGTCTTGCCTATATTCTGAGGCACATTAACTGTCAGCAAAAAGTCCTTGATAGGGTAATAGCTATAACACAATGTAATGTGTAATTCAAAGACTTCAACTTACATGTGAAATAGCAAACTTTAAAACTTTATACATATTTTACTCATTCAGTTCTAATTATTTGTCCTCAAATGAAGGAAATCCTATAGGAAAAGTGGTGTGTTTTCCTTACAAAGAGAAGGCAAAAGAAGCACAAATAGACCTGTGCCTTCTTTAATTCAACTTGTTTTTAATTCAAAAATAAGTAGGAATCAGGACAGACAAAGAAAGGCAAGTACAACAAGCAAAAAGAGAGTAAAATCAAAGGCAGGACGAGTACTTTGAATTTGGTGCACAGCATAGGATGGAAAGTTTATAGATATGCATATGTTGAAGGCAGCAAATAGTTTTCAGAAACAATTGACAGTGTGAGACAAAAAAAGATGGTAAAGTCTGCTCCACAGAAGTGGTAGAAAGTCCCTATTATCACAATTAGACAAATTAACAGAGTCTATTAATAAAATAGTAAACACAAATAGAAGAAGCTGGTTTTGACTTAGTCACTAGTTGTGAGCAATGTACATGGCTTACTTCAAAATGTTACAAATGAAGAACTATTCCAGAACTGCTCCAAATACCTGAAATCATAGAATCTTATAATATCCTGAGCTGAGAAGGGCACAAAAGGGTCATTTAGTCTGACTCCTGGCCCTGTACCCAAGAAGCCCACCATGTACCTGAGACTATTGTCCAAAATTTGAACTCTGTCAGGCTTGGTGCTGTGATCACTTCCCTGGGGAGCCTGTTCCAGCATCCAACCACCCTCTGGGTAAAGAAACTTTTCCTGATGTCTAGTCTAAACTTTCCCTGACACAGCTTCATACCATGCCCTTGGGTCCTGTTGTTGGTCACCAGAGAGAAGAGGTTGGTGCCTGCCCCTTGTGACTTGTTAATATTTCACACATTTTGTAATTATCCAGCCCTTTCATTCTTTGAGGTCTTTCTGCAGGGTCTTGTTGCCTTTGAGAGACTCAACAGCTCCTCCTAATTTAGTACCATCAGCAGACATATACTTTCAACTCCTGTGTCTAAATCATTTATTAAGACCTTGAAGAGCACATAATCAAATTCAAGATGCATCAGTGAAAAAAATTAAGAAAACGCATAGAATAATGTTGAGCTGGAAAAAGAGAGTTCCTTGAAAAAATTGTTAAAATATATTAAAACACACAGCAAAATCCAGTTAATTACTTGCAAAAAGTGCTAAAATGGCAACATTACAGTTTACACGCAATAAGGATTATATATATATTAAAAAAAGATTCCACCTCAAAAGAATCATGATATAGCCATGTAGTAAAAGCTATATAGAAATCTTCAAAAAGTGGTAGTAATTTTCAGAGGAAAAAGGGCACATAATTTGGCAAGTCATATGTTAAACTATATTTAGACATAATGAAATCAAAAACATTTATGAGGAACTTGGTAAATGATGAAGACTAGTGATTAAATCCTTTTTAAAACTGTGGAGTCAAGAAGCTTGCCAAAGAATATGGAAATTAAATACAGCAAATTAATTTTTTACCTTTAAGTTATGAGAATTCTTTGTTTCACTGATTAGTTTGAAGATTTAGGAATTCCAGTGCTGCAGCATTTTATTATAGGATGTGAGTTGGAAAGGATTTTGTGCAGTGTCTGTAGAGGATTTAGAACAAGACCTTAGAAGGAAAAGGAATAAATTACTGTCTTATGATTTTTATTTAAAATTTGTAAAACAATCATATTTGATTCCATTAAAATCTATGAAATCAGTGTATGTTTTAACAGCGCTACCAGCATATTAAAAAAAGAACAAACACATTGTCTTAAAAAACCCTCAGAAACCCAAATGAGCTCCTGCAAATTATAGGAAAAGGAACACTTCATCAAATCTGCATGCTGTACCAGAGAAATTTGTAAAAAAAAATGATGATGAAGAATACCATTAGTAGACATTGGGATAAAAATGATGGGGAAGAATCAGTATATATCAGGGAATTGTCATGATTTAACACTGGCTTAATGCCAGGCACCCATGAAAGCCACTTCCTCACCCTCCCATGCCACAGCTCGGCACAGGAGAGAAGAATTAACAAAGAGTTCAGGAGATTCATACTTTTTGCTTATGAAAGGACACACACATAACCTGCCAAAATGTTTTAGGATTTGCCAAGTTAAGGATTAGAAAAAGGAAATGCGCAAAACGGAGTAGCACTAAGGCTTTCACAATGGGGAGGAAAAGATCTGCAATTTCTGCTGGGGAAATAGGTGAGGCAGGTGGAAAAGCCAGTGAAGGAACCAGAGGCTGAAGTCTGCATTTTCTGCTGTCTTTCAAAAGTGAGGGCACAAATTCCTTGTCCCAAAGAAAAGAGCCAACCCTTCCCTCAGTAATGGTCACTTCGATGCTTTGAGAAAATCACAACAGACTCATGCAAGTAAGAAATTGTAATTGTCTCTTTGAGTATCTCCTTACTTAGGCATGAGAAAGATGGGACAGTTTCTTTATCNTGTGCAGACAAATAGTAGTAAATTGCAATAGCCTTCCTTATCAGTAGTATTTAACCAAATGCAAAAACCCAGCTGTGTGTGAACTGGATAAGAGATATTGGTATGTACATGATTCTAGTCATAGAGGTAGGTATTCACAAATTACTTATTAGTGGACTATCTTCAGTCATTGTGGTTGTGTGTACACTGTTAAATAACAGTGGGAATGCTTTGGGCTCTGGAACTTACATCTTTATTCAGTTGGGTGGCCTAAAAGAAAAAACTGAAGCTGTTGAAATCAAAGCCTAAACATGGAGGTAGAGATAATACATACTTGAAAGACTGCGAATTAAAATGACAATCCCAAACATAAATTTGTGTGCTTCAGGCTTGTACATTAGAGAGAACCTCAAACTGTTGCATAGAAATGCATATTATAAGGAAAATTCTAAGACCTGGATGAATATGGAAAATTTCTATTCATCCTATGAAGGTGCAATTTCAGTAAAGGTTTATCTTGTTAGTATGGAAATATGGAAATTTAGAGATGGGCTAGGGGACAGTACAATTTTAAGATTGCGGCATTACTTATATTTTTGAAACCTATCTCAGCAGATAAACATTTTTAATTTAAACGACAGAAGAAGACACTAATGCTAAATCATACAGATTCTGTCTCAAGGGAACACTCCTTATTTTAAGCCTTTCATTCCTTATTTGTGGTAAGAAATGCTGAAATACTTTTATAAGCATATTTTCTATTCAGTTTTTTTTGTTGTTGTTTGTTTGGTTGGTTTTTTGTTTTGTTTTGTTTTGTTTTGTACACATCTATTTATCTCCTGAATTTATGGTTGATTTTTAAAGTTTTGCAAAATGTTGATTTTGGTAAAGAAGATAATTTCCACACCTCAATATAATGTGAATGAGATTAATCGGAATAGAATGTGTCGAACAAGAATATGAATATTGATAGATAGACAACAAAGGAGACAAAAATAGTAAATTCTATTCTAGTACAACACATCTGTTGGGCTTTTGGTTATTCCTCCACTAACATTATTCCTCATTTACAGTAGCATGAAATAAGTATTAGACTTAGTGTTCCTTTATTTCAACAGCGTCTTGCTTCTTGACAAAAATCTGTGTTGTGATCTGAAAAACCAAATCCAGTGAAATTTACTTGTGTGTGTCATGCCATATGAGACTGATGTAACTGGTTTGTATAGTTCCTTGTGAAGAGGTAAAAAAACCTAAAAAAATGCATTTGCTGAAATTTGCATCACNCAAAATATGGCAACATTAGGAAAACTCCAGTTTAACCCATTTAAATTAGATATCAACTTCATTAATGCCAATACCTGAAACCGACAAAAATAATTTGCAGCTTTAGCAGCCTTTACATCAAAAAAGTGAATTTTTGACATAAATCATCTCATAAGGAACATATAATATTACATAAAGTATTCAGCAAAATATAAATGACAAAGCACAAGCAAATTTCTTTGAAAAAAAGTTTTATTCACCAAAATATAATTAATAATTAATAATTAATAATAATAATATTATTGTAATCTGAAAGTAGCTGTGCAGACAAATAGTAGTAAATTGCAATAGCCTTCCTTATCAGTAGTATTTAACCAAATGCAAAAACCCAGCTGTGTGTGAACTGGATAAGAGATATTGGTATGTACATGATTCTAGTCATAGAGGTAGGTATTCACAAATTACTTATTAGTGGACTATCTTCAGTCATTGTGGTTGTGTGTACACTGTTAAATAACAGTGGGAATGCTTTGGGCTCTGGAACTTACATCTTTATTCAGTTGGGTGGCCTAAAAGAAAAAACTGAAGCTGTTGAAATCAAAGCCTAAACATGGAGGTAGAGATAATACATACTTGAAAGACTGCGAATTAAAATGACAATCCCAAACATAAATTTGTGTGCTTCAGGCTTGTACATTAGAGAGAACCTCAAACTGTTGCATAGAAATGCATATTATAAGGAAAATTCTAAGACCTGGATGAATATGGAAAATTTCTATTCATCCTATGAAGGTGCAATTTCAGTAAAGGTTTATCTTGTTAGTATGGAAATATGGAAATTTAGAGATGGGCTAGGGGACAGTACAATTTTAAGATTGCGGCATTACTTATATTTTTGAAACCTATCTCAGCAGATAAACATTTTTAATTTAAACGACAGAAGAAGACACTAATGCTAAATCATACAGATTCTGTCTCAAGGGAACACTCCTTATTTTAAGCCTTTCATTCCTTATTTGTGGTAAGAAATGCTGAAATACTTTTATAAGCATATTTTCTATTCAGTTTTTTTTGTTGTTGTTTGTTTGGTTGGTTTTTTGTTTTGTTTTGTTTTGTTTTGTACACATCTATTTATCTCCTGAATTTATGGTTGATTTTTAAAGTTTTGAAAAATGTTTATTTTGGTAAAGAAGATAATTTCCACACCTCAATATAATGTGAATGAGATTAATCGGAATAGAATGTGTCGAACAAGAATATGAATATTGATAGATAGACAACAAAGGAGACAAAAATAGTAAATTCTATTCTAGTACAACACATCTGTTGGGCTTTTGGTTATTCCTCCACTAACATTATTCCTCATTTACAGTAGCATGAAATAAGTATTAGACTTAGTGTTCCTTTATTTCAACAGCGTCTTGCTTCTTGACAAAAATCTGTGTTGTGATCTGAAAAACCAAATCCAGTGAAATTTACTTGTGTGTGTCATGCCATATGAGACTGATGTAACTGGTTTGTATAGTTCCTTGTGAAGAGGTAAAAAAACCTAAAAAAATGCATTTGCTGAAATTTGCATCACTTTACAAGTTGGATATTCTATAAAGTGTATAGTTTTAGGTTTTACTAAAAACTAGGTGAGGAATACAGATTTAAAAAGAACTTCAATTAAAATGCAAAAGCAATTTTAAAATATAATGAAAAAGTACTTATTACCTTTATGAATTCCAAGTAACTTCAGAAAATTTTTTTTTTAAAAGGAGAAAAGGCTTTAGCAACATCTTTAGTTAAATATAAAAGCCTTTAGTAAGACCAAAGACTTCATCAGAAATGGAATTATTGCCTTAAGGAGGTACATTTCTGATTAAGTGTCACCTAGAATGTTTTTTGTTGGTGTTTCTCATGACAGAGGTTGTATTGCTGATTAAAACTGCAGTTAAGGAACAATCTGAATTTGTATTTTAAGGGACTGCATGAAAGTGTTCTAGTCCAAAGTCTGTAAATTTATTTATCTGATGTAACAATTACTGAGTAGCAGCAGAATGAATTTAGAATGTAATTGTTATGTTTATCTAACCTATTAAGGATACAGTGGAATACTGTTCACATGTTAGGTCAGTAGTTAAAGGACAGGTCCACCTGACTTCACTGAGGAATTTATAGAAGAGTGAATTTCTTGGTTCATATGATATAATAATTAACTACTGTATTTTACAGATAGAGGGAGGAAAACATTTCACATTATTCAGTGAGTTCATTTATTAGGCTTTTTTAAAAAGTCTTGATTTTTAAATGTAATTTGTTGATTATCCCTTTCTCTCTCTCTCTCTCTTTTTTTTTTTTAATTTAAATATATACTCTGCATTTATTTTCAGTATTCCAAGCTTATTATCTTGTACAATACTTAAAAATTTCAGCTGGTTCAATTAACCTCTTTAACCAAACAGCTTTTACTATTCTACTCACCTGGTCCATATTGCAGAAGAGCACAGTGGACCTAAGAACACCTTCTTGCCTGACCATGTCAAATGCTGTATATGTTTCATAAATTATACGGGCTGAATATGTGGGTTTATAAAAGGAGGAATTCCTATTAAAGGGAATAGCTGTTTTGCCTGTAAACTGCTTTAGATAAAAATTGTATTGACCAGCTAATGAGAATTCAGTTATAAAACACGGACGAATTTTCAGTTCTTTTTTCATTGGCTGGTTGATAGCCAGGATTTTAACAGGATAATGTTCCTGCAGGATGGGGGTTTAGCTTTGGCCTAAATATCAGGATCATTTTTCAAGGTTTTTAGGATGGTTTCTAATGTAGGAAGCTCCAGTTCAGTGGTTCATAGCCTCCCCTGGGCAAGGTGCCCCGGACTCTGGACAGGTAAGGTAGCTGTGTATTTCCTTCAGTCCATAGTTTGCTGGCTTTGCCCTGTCTGGTAACTTGGGGACGTGTTTAGTATTTTAGGAGTACATTTTACACGAATATATGGAAATACGAGGTGAATTCCCTCCAAACAAAAATCACTAACATAATCCCCAGCATTGATGTGGAGGGAGAAGTCATTCATTCATAGTCCCTATGTAAAGGAAATGTTCAAAATTTTCAAGCCAATAAATGTTATTAGATCAAGTTTCAAAACATCTGAAATAGATATGAATGCAAATTAAATTTCAAACAACCACTAACCATTCCATTTCTCATTGTAGAGGAATGTAAAAGTGGATTGCAAAAGAGCCCAAGGAAAAATCAGTCTTCAAATAATGTAGTGTAAATATAGGTCTTTTTGAAAACCTGAACACAGAAGTCTGGATATTGTGAAAGGAAATTAAATGAAACAAAAATCTACACAAACTGCTTCTGCTGTAAAATCTTGAGAGATCTCTTGGATACTGTCTCCTTTGTGATCTCATTCTCTTCAATTGGTTCTGTGTTACATAAAGTAATGAAATCCATAAGAATAAAGAGCCTCATTGTCAACCTCTGCCTTCATTTTTCATCCCATGTTTAATGTATGAACCAACAACAGTCTATATGAATAAAATGCAAAGTCTGCGAATTCAGTTTAGTGAGTCTAAATGTAGCTGTAACTGGGATACAGAATATATAATCAGAGGAAAGCATAATTCTGTAGATTATATATCTAAATACCATATCATTTCATATTTGTAACCAAGAAATTATCTATCCTAAAGCTTTTCTGCCTGAAAATATTATTTTAGTTTTCTGACAATAGTCCAGAGTTCTGTTTTTCTATTAGCAAAGAAATCCCTGTCAACCCCAGTAATTCCTTATTTATTAAAAAAAAATAATTCCCCTCTAACCTTCAAATCCAGCCACAAATAAACATCACAAATCCTACATAATGATCCAAGGAACATCCTGAAACCTCTTCTTAGCTGTGGGCAGGGATAAATAGAGACCATAAATTTTAGATAGATTACAGTTGACTATGAAACCACAAGTTTAGATAGTGAGTTTACCCTTTATTAATCTTCTGCCAGAGAATTTTATGCTGGAATGTATTCTTTATTTTTTTCTAAAAAATACATTCTTGCCCTTATTTTTGGGAGTGGAAGGAAAAGAATAGAAATAATTCAAAATAGAACTATTATGTCATGTTTGTACAAATCAGCATATGTGCTAGGAACAAGGATTTAACAGATGTACCTTGGTGGAAAAGCAAAACAGGCATCTAATAATCATAATCATAATCTAAACACCAATATTGTTAATTATCTCACTGCAGACTTTATTTATTTGAGTACCTAATTTACTTAAACAATAATCCCAATTATTGAGATAGAATGGGCTACTTCATTGCTGAACTACACTTGGATTTATCATACTTATTCACAGTAGTAGAAGGGGAAGGATACTTTGCTGTAGCAGCTGGTTTAATAATGGCAATATTTTTCACACCATAATCTTGCTGTTCTTATTGGTTTTGATTTTTTCTGTTACAGTGCTTACTACTACAAAGCTCTTCCTGTACTCTGTTCTCCTGAAGTGCTGCATGTATCCCAGGTACTTGTGAAGGAGGTGTTGCTTCTGTAGCATTTCTGGTCTGTTGCAGCAGCCATGACATTTAGATGACAGATTGAATTTCTACTTGAAAACGACTTTTAGATCCTTCCCTGATCAACTCAGGAGCAATACAGAAAACTGCCATCTCAGAATGAAAGTATGGGGAGGGAAGCTATTTAAAGGCAACAAGCATGTCACATTGTTTTTTCAGGAAATTCAGGTGGGGAAAAGCCTATCACCCTCTCCTCTCTTTGTTGTTATGGTTGTTGTTTTCCTTTGCTTCCAGAATTAAGAATTAAGAGGACATAAGAGTACTACATTCATGGCACAAAGACCAACTGTGGGGCAGATTATCACATCAGTATTGTGAGAATCACACGAATTTTTAGTTGGCTTTAACCGCTCCATGGGTACCTGTGTAAACTCATAATTAGTGAAGATCTCTTTAGATTCTAAACAGAAGACCTAAATATTTTTGGATTGGTAGGAGTTACCCACACACCCTGGGTAAGTTCTCAATGTTTATCACAAAGTTTCATGACTACAAGAGGATAAATCTTGCATTTTTGGTTTAAAGAAGGCTTTTTGATTTATGTGTTTTCAGGTCCTGACAATCTTATGTTCTTTCGTTCTTTATTTGAAAATGTAATGCCTCACATTTTATAGTATTTTCTGTGGATCTATGTCATAGAAGTGCTAGAAACAAGTTATTTTAAGGTCTCTACCTGTCTGCTCCCTTTTGGAAAGACAGGACTCAGGTAGGGTCAGTTTCCAGGCTGAACATTTCATCAGTCAATAATGGCCCCCATTACTGCAGCAGCCAACTTGATGTTGGAATTTGATTAATAACAATATGCCCCTCAGTTACATTATTCCATTAAGGGGTACTAATTACATTGCAACTGCTGCTCAAAACAGACCAAACTGTATCTACAATGTCATTTAATGAAACTAGATTTGACTAAAATATACCTTCAATGCTGGCTGTAAAATTACAAGGGTCTTGAGTCGGTGCCAGTGTGAAGTAACTTCTGTGTCTCTTTTCATTGTCTTTGAGAAGCCTGTCTTATCATATTCTAGGAAAATCAGTGAAATAACAAATAAGGATTCTTAGGATGGGAGAGGAAAAGAAATAAATGTTAGAAGTTCTGTTTTGTCAAAATCTCTGAATTTCAGAAGCTAATTTGGAGTGTTAAGAGTTACCCTGAATCAAATTTTAAAAATAGAAGTCAGAACACTTATTACTTGATTACAGGACTATGTAGCCTTATTGGAAATATCTGCTTTTAAGGATTTTCACAGGACCTTAGATTACAGAAAATAATCAATCTGAAACAATTCTGTGTAAGCATCCTGCCACAGCATATAATAGTTTTTGTTGGGTGTTTAGAGAGAGAACTTTTATTTGCTGAAATACAGCAAAGCACTTGAAAATGTTTTTCAGTTAACTTGATCCTGGTCCTGAGTAATGATGTGTTCACAAATCTTCTCTGATTAGTTGTACTTAAAAGTTTCTGAGGCTTGGATCTTTGGCTAGTGATTGCATGTTTTTTTAAAAGAAGATTAGGTTTTCCTTCATTTATATTCCTACATTGACTTACTGGGCTTATTGAAAATATTTGACTGTTTTGATGGTTGCTTGTCTGTTCATGCGTCACCTTTTGTTGTGATACATCACACCTTTGTAGTCTGTTGTACCATGGAATAGATACGATACAACATTGAGATAACTGGCATAGCCTATCCTGCTGTTTCTTACAATGAATAATTTACTGCAAAAACTGGCTTTTAAGAAGCAAAATAGCTGTTTTGGCGCTGTTTATTTCACTGATATTCATTGGGTAAAATTACTTAGTCGTTATGGGTAGTTACCTCTCTGGAGTAATACAAAAGGAATTAAGACTGTTCTATTGCCATGGGTAGCAAAATGTATGAGGGAACATCCATGTTAAACAGATATGGTACTAAATATATTTTTTGTTTTAATATGAATAACGAACATTCCTCTGTCTTTTCAAAGATAGTATCATGTTGTGTATTTTCCTCATTTTTATTTATATGTCTAAGAATTGTTTTTGATTGTAATCTTTGCACATTTCTTTGGAATATTAGTATCAATTTTAATATATTAGAGACTCTTACATGCATTTAAAATTCCTAAATCTTTTAAAAATTAAGACACATAGCATATTATGCACCGTATATTAATATTTTATGTAAAACACTGCTAAGATGAATCCATGAATCTAGGATGACTAATTCTTTGCTAATTATGCTCTGTTCCTCCTGACTGAACAGAATAGAATTACTTTGAGTGTATATGCATGCCAGATGAGAGACTTCAGATCAGATTCTCCTTCTATTAAATGTACATACTTATATACCACATTGAATTCTACAATCAGTTAGGGCATTTTGATGTTTCTGTCAAACTTCTGTGTATTGGATACACCTTTGTTTGGAATTGAGAAAAAATTATCTTTACTTTTTAAAAAAGGCAAGTTAAGGACAAAATTGTACAAACCTTAAGCAACTCAAAGAGCAGATTTAATGCTATCACATTCATTCAGGAATGAATTTTTCTACTGTCTAGATGGGTGATGAAATCAGCCCAACTTTTCCACAAATAGGGCTTGACCTTGCAAGATGGTGTATCACTCAGACCTGACTTTTTCATGGAGTGATGATGCTTCTTACACTTGATATTAAACTGAATGTCCAGTGTTGTCTCTGCCCTTGTGCAACCATAGCAAAACAATGTGACTCATTTGTGACATCTGATAGTCTAACTTGTCCAAAACCTGTAATGGCTGTACAATTCTTACATTAATGCTACTTCAATTGCTCTCTATTCTGCCAGAAATTTATATATAGCCTGGCTGCCTAACTTTTTTTTTTACTTATATTTTTCTTTCATAATGGTGGTACTGAATTCATTGTGTTTTGCTTTCCAGGGGGTGCTGTTTCTTTGATTTCTTAAAAATTACTGTTTAAAGATCCCTCTAATCTTATGAATTTTGAATTTCTATAAAGAGCTACTACTATTGTTGCCATTGCATATATACTTTCTGAAAACATGCTGCAATTTTAAAGTTCCTGAAGTGTATACCAAAATGTTGTTTATGGACCTGTGTAGGTTCAAACTTGAGAAAACATTTACTAGCAGAGTGCCATCAAGATGAGCCTCTGGCAGTGTTTTGCTCTGTTTCAGCAAGCTCACTAATTGCAGAACTCACATGTAAATAAAGTGTTATTGTAACCATTTTGGAAGATGAGGAAATGATTACCTAGGAATGAGACCATTTTGCTGGTATTTCTAGCTGTTGGAGGGAAATGTTGGAGCCTGGAGTTTTGAATGACTACTTTCATCCTATGATGATTTCTTAAGAAGTGTCTTGAATCCTTCTTTTGTCATATTATGTTTTGGTTTTATGTTCAGAAGGGGTAGGAAAAAAGAGTGTCTTCACAGTTCTTTTATGATATCCCCAATTTTCTGCAACAACTAGATGTTCAAGACTTAAAAGCTTTTCAGCATCTTAATTTTCTCCCCACAATGTAGATTTTGTTCTTATTGCCTTTAGTATGGCAGTTGCAGAATAATTTTAAAGCAGTATATTTGTTATAAATGCATGAATCTATGCATTTCTCCTGCCTTCTCTGTGCCTTTATTTGGTTAGTAAAATAGCAGTGTTACAGGAGAGCCCTTCATTCTCTGGCCTATTGTACTGAAGAATGAATGAGAGTCTTGATTACCTTACAGATAAATCTAGTTAACTGCTATATTAATTAAAATATGTGGGTTTGAGGCTATTCTGAACTATTTATATGTGATTTAACTCATATCAGCAACTAATTTGTATTTAATGCAAACTAATGGGTTTTATGTAAATGGAGCATGTGGCAGTCTATTTAAAAAACAAATTATCTGCAGTTCCATTTCAGTTATTTTAATTAAATTTAGAGCGTGTGTGCAGCAGGAAGGGATAAAGGATGTGTTATATATGAAGTGTTGATGATTAAAACCAATTTAAATATATAGAATAAGAAACAAGTGATTCTCTTAGCAGAAACAACTATTCATTTTCTGACATTTGCATTTGCTAAAAGAGTAGATACAAGATCAGGCAAGGACACATGCGTAGTGGTTTTTGAACTGAAGAGCACAAATAACTCTTTGAGTAATTAATAGCAGTACTGTGAAGATTAGCTTCACATTTATAAAATGCTTTCAGAATTATTGGTAAATTACATTCTGAATGAATGCCAATATTGGATTAAAGAAATTGGCAATTATTTATTGATTTTTTTCTTAAACTACTATGTGAATCCTAGGTACGACCTAAGAGTCAGTGGAACCAGCTATGCAATATGATGGCTGTGTTGGTTGTTTTAACACCAGAAAATAGATTGTTTCAAGATTTTTAGTACAAACACAAATATTATATACCAGTTTTGAAACCTGAAGTATCATATCACTATCTCATGCCTTATTTGCTTGAATTTCCTGAACCTGGCTGAATAAACAGATTCCATTTTTTTTTTTTACTGTTTTGAGTAAATTTTGCTTACAGTATCAGCTCAGTTTCTTTATGATTTTGTGTACCTCAGCGCTGACCTGTCTTACAGATTTTAAGAAGAAATTCTATAATAGATGAGAATATTTTTTAAACAGTTCTCAGCTTCATTGTTGCCAGGCTTTGTCAGGACATTATTGTTACTCACTGCAGAGATCAGTTATTATTGTTCATATTAACTGTTGCCTGCGGAGAAAAGTTGTCAAGGTTAGAATATATTTTCAGAAGCTCAAACTGGGTTTTTCATCAACAATTCTAGTATATACCCAACATCTTGTATACAACATGTCAGTCAGCTGCTAAACTGAATTAATGTTTTAGTGTCATCAGTGATGGAAAGGTCAACTAAAAACAGCTGTGTGCTAACATTAATCCTACTTCCTCTGATTGTCTGACAGTTTCTCTAATTTCAAAAGCTGTAGTGGAATCTTTTGCTTTTTCCCTTGGTCCCATTGCAAAGAGCATTACTTTTGTTAATTCCTCAACATTACAGGGTTTGTTCAGTTGAAATGAAAACTCATTGGAAGTATAAATACTCTGATTTTGCTAAAACTAGAAAATCCAGTAAAACATCCTAAAGTATGTTTTATTTCCCAAATAATTTGCTCTTTAAATAGGTTATTCTAATAAAAATGTACCTAATCCAGAGAGGAAAAAAAAGTAGATCACCATATGTTTTGCCTGTGTTTACATCTGAAGATATGTGCCTAGATACAGACCTGATCGACATGAAGTGTTGGTCATGTTCAACAGATAGCCAGACCCTTTCTTAGATCTGTTCCCTTAATGAAACCAAACATAAATGTATGATTTGAAAATAATGAAGTTTTACACTAATTTTTAAAATTCAGCAATTGCCTCTATGATGTACTGAATAAAGACCAAAATATTTTATATACTGTCTACAGATGTTATGAAAGAAAAAATAAATTGTATATTAAAAGAGTTATTTACAAAAGGCAATGTTCATTTTCGCCTCTCATATGTCAGCAGAGACTTTCCTTTGCCCATAAATGGTGAGCTCATTTAAACATGATACCAGAGTATTTGCCCAGCTGACCTGGTTGAGAAACAGGACAAAATTATTTAGTTGCTATCAACATATAGGACAAAATGTTGGGGAAAAAAAAATAAATAAGCAAAAAGTATTAAAAAAATATATTGACCAGTGAAAGTTTCTTAAAGCACTGACCTTTGGGATCTCCTTTTCTATCCTCTTTACACCTTCCACTATAAAATGCAGTTTGCCTGACTGTCTTCATGCAGGACTCTCAGGTTTTATTTTTATATAAAAAAGTCATAAAGGAATGTATGTGACCAAATCTCCAAATGCAGGAAATAATATTAGAAACTGGGAGAAAATCTCTTATCTAATAATATATCTATGACTCATGGGGCATCTGCTGGTCAGAGATATTTACCTTGATTGATTCTTTTCTTAGCTCACTGATCATTTCTCACTAACTTTTGCTGGTCTTGTGAGTGTTTTTATTTTTTTGATGGGTTGGAAGATTGGATTGGCTGCATTGCAAAAACCCTGATCAGTTGGTCACAAATTGATGCCATATTCAAATGTTTATTTTGGATGATGGGTTTTGCTGAAATCATGCATTATTCCATGGATTTGCCAGTCATATTGAGTTGGACTCTGCAGTTATATTTTGGGATTATTTTGTGCTGTCTGTGCTGTCTTGGTTCCAGACTGATATTTAGTCATGGATGAGAAATAATTTACTTTTTTTGGATTATGTTTGCCAGAATATTATCAGTTTATGAGCATGCAAGCAAATCCTTACCTACTGTCATGCCAGTGAGATCACTGGTTTTACAGCTGGTATCCCCCTGTATACCACTGCAGAAGTACCCCTGTATACCTGCAGTGCCCCTTAATCCTTAGGTATTTTTTATCTGTATTAAAATATTGTCCTCAGAAAGACATCTAAGAATTAGATTTTTACTTGTGTTTGTTGGCCCTAGTGATACCATATGGTCAATCCATCTGTATTTTTTATTCTTATGTTTAAAGCATCTAATATGTACTGCAAATATATCAAACATATGCTTACAGTTTCTCCATAATTTTTTATTATTTTGTATGCTTCAAGATGTTCACATATGCTTTTATATCTCTAGTAGTCCACATATTGAGTAAAAGGTGGCAGCCTTACACAAATATTTGGAGGCTTCATACTTAATATATCTCAAATGTCCTCGTTTGTGATACAAGGGAAAACTACTTTTATCCAGAGAGTTATTTAAGAAACGCTGAAACTTTCCTTTCTTTATCCTTCATTAGACAATATGAAGGAATTTTGTTATAGGTATATATACTCATTATAGGTAACTGTCATTCTGTCACAGTGGAATCGTGTCAATTAGAGATCTTAAAATGACCTGAATCGTAACCCATATAATGTATATTTAACAAGAATATTTTGGTAACAAATGCATGTCAGAATCATGAATCACAGAGGTTCATTCAGGCTAGAAAAATCCTTAAGATCATTGAGTACAAACATTAACCCAGCACTGCCAAGTCTACCACTAAACTTTGTCCATAAACATCACATCTACATGTCTTTAAATTCTTCCTGGGATGGTGACTCAACAGCTTCCCTGGGCAGTCTGTTCCAGCACTTGATAACCCTTTTGGTGAAGAATATTTTCCTAATACCTAATCTAAACCTCCTGGGGAACAACTTGATACTATGTCCTCTTGCCCTGTCCTTTGCTGCCTGGGAGAAGAGATCAATCCCATCTGGCTACAACTTCCTGTCAAGTGGTTTTGGACAGTGACAAAGTCTATCCAGAGGGGACTCCAGGCTGAGCACCCCCAGCTCCCTCAGTTGCTCCTTATCAGATTTGTGCTCCAAACCCTTCCCCAGCTCTGTTGCCCTTCTCTGCACACACTCCTACCCCTCAATCCCCTTCCTGTATTGAGAGGTCCATAACTGGACACAGGGTTTGAGGTGCAGCCTCACCAGTTCTGAGAATGGGGGAAAGTCACTGTCCTGGTCCCATTGGCCACACTGTTCCCCACACAGCACAGGGGCCACTGCTCTTTGGCCACCATGGCATTGTTGGCTCACGTTCAGCTGCTGCCAAGCAGTGGCAGATCCCCAGTCTCAAGTCTGTAGTGCTCTGTGGAGTTGTAATTCAAAGGCAGGATCTGACATTCGTCTTGTTGAATCTCATTCCATGGGCCTTGGAACATTGATCCATCCTGTTGAGATCCCTCTGCAGAGCCTTCACGCCCTCAGACAGATAAATACTTCCACCCAACTCATCTGTGAACTGTCTGAGGTTGCACTTGATCCCCTCATCCAGATAGCACAGGAAGGACTGATCCCAGCACTGACCCTGGTGAACCTCACTGGTGACTGGCTGCCAGCTGGATGTGTGATCATTCACTACCTCTCTCAGGGCCTGGCCGTCCAGCCAGACTTTTGCCCAGCAAAGAGTATACATGTCCAAGCCATGAGCAAACATTCATGTAGTAAATAAAGAAATAAAGAATCACCTAAGGAGGGATATAAAGAGATGGTACTTTTCATTTTGAGTGACCATAAACTAAGAATAAAAAAATACTTGGAAAATAATTGTACATATGGAAAACAAATAGATGAATTCTGATATTTTTATTAGAGAAATGACTGAATCAGTTTTTCTGCAAGATAGCAGTTTTGAAGATCATGGTGACATTTTCTCTCTTCCAGTCTTCAGGAATCTCTCATGACTGCCATGTCCTCAAAAAGACTACTGAGAGTGTAATAGCAATAATGTCTGTCAGTTCCCTCTGCATTCCTGGGTGCATCCCTTCAGGGCTCACAGACTTCTGGATGCTAAGCTTGGCTAAATGGTTTCTAACCCAATCTTCCTCAGTCAAGGGGATGTATTCCTTTCTTCAGACCTTTTTCCTGGTCTCCTGGGTCAGGAATTCCTACGGCCAGCCTTTGCAGCAAAGACTGAAGCAAGGAAGGCATTCAGTATCTTAGTCTTCTCTGCAACCTCTGCTGCAAGGTTGCCTGTTCCATTCAGCGGTGGGCTCACATTTTCTCCAGTATACTCCTTTTGTTATTGATACATTTGAAGAGGTCTTTCTTTTTGTTCTTGATGCCCTTAGCCAGATGGAATTCCAAATGGGCTAGTCACAAATGTGAGTGCTTTTCCCTGAACTAGTGAAATAATTCACATTTGAGTCTCTTCCATTTTCAAGAGGGACACTCAAGCAATAGGGTAAGAGAATGGCAGCACTGACTGAGGTCCAGTAAGTTTAAGATACAAACACCTTATTTATTTTCATGGTTATCACTTTATTGGTTACCAGTAGAGACAACACTGGGGAAAAGATAAGGCTGCTGGCAATATTGTTACCACTTGCAGTAATACTTCACAAATCCTGTTATAAATTTCAGCATTTTTTATGAGAAAAAAAGTATTAAGGTGTACATTTAGTATGAAGATTATTACTAGATTATACTATTCTTATTTTGGTAACCTGAGAACGAGATTCTGGTGAAGACAGGTTGAGGGGTACATCACTAGGGAGTCAAGAAAAGATGAATGTTTTATTTTGTGATATTGGATTATATGATGGCTTGTTACAAGTCTGGTCAATTTAAGGGATCAGGTACAGAGGAAATGGATCCACAAAGTGATAGTTATTTCCAACCTGAAGGCATTGCCAAGATTATTCCAAGGCTTGCATTCCCATTCTGTCACTACAGACTTAGACTTTCAGCCCAAAATGCAGGCAGAAAGCAGCTGAGAAAGTGAAAAAATTGTCCCTGCAAATTATGTTTGCTTGCTTTTTTTTTTAAATAAACAAACTGGACTGAATTATTGAAAAAAATTACCACTTGAGATATACTGAAAAACAGTGCAACCACATTTTGCACCTCTCTCTTATGAGTTTAACTATCATAGTGATTGAATTCCTTCTACACAATTTTCTTTCTCACAGTTTTGATTTTATTATGTAATTAATGATTTCCACTAAATCAATATGCAATCCAAACTACTAATAATTCAACGAACTTTCATTATGTGTAAGAGCAAGGGTACAACAGTCACTTAGCTCTAAAATGAGAGGGAAAAAATACAGAGATTTGTTTCTATAAATTTTGTCTACACCATTTATAATGAATATGTATTTCTTCCACTATAAAAATGGTTCATATTGAGAACTGGGTTGAAAGCACAGTATAATAATAACAACACTGTTAAAAAAAAACTTCTTTCTTTGTCTAATGGATGTACATACTCTAGTTCTTCTATGGTTCTATGATAATGCAAGATGCATGGCAGTTATTGTTTTTAATTAAGATATATTAGATCACAAATACGCTCACTTTGTACCAAAAACTGTGAGCCATACTCTAATCACAGTCTTCAGTGTGATTCAATGTTGAATTTTGTTAATATCTGCTATACAAATTTGTCAGTCATAAAGAGGAGAAAAAAGAGTAATGAATTCTGATGCTGCATTCTTTTAGTTTGTGTGCTTATTACCTAGTGAAAACATCCTGAGTTTCTGTGTTTTCTCACTGACATTCCAAAGAAGTTTATGTTTCCATACTTCCCGTATTTTTTTAAGATATACATTAAAGCTCTGTAAAGTGGCTGAAGCTCCCTCTGTTCTGCTGCAGTGTATTTCTCAAGGACTTTCAGCACTAAAAATAGTTATCATTTGCAGAAAGAGGGACAGGATATGATTGCTTTCCTTGATGTACAATGAGCATTTGTACACAAAGTAAAACCATTGTCCTGTCCCACAAATAGAGTAGTACATCTGCGAATACCTTTGCATTGCCTTTGATGCAATGCTTGCCTGAAGGCCTTGCCTGTTGGTATCAAACAAGATACAGGACTCTGGATCTAACTTTTCTTTCACAGAAAAAGGCATTGACAAAAGTGCATTCCAGTCTGCTATAAAAGAACACTTACCTTTATTTCAATCTGATTACGTTTTTTCATTTAATCATTAACTTCTATTGACAAAGAACCAAATATGCTCATTAAGTGTGGTGAGACAGAGTAGAATCAATTTATACATTAAATTAAAGGGTAGAGCCTCTAAGTATTTAGACTAGAGATAAACTAGAAACATATTAAATATAAAGTCTTATTGGTAAAGTGTGGCAATTCCTTCTAGCAGGCATATTTTAACAGATTTTAATTTTGTGGGGTGTCATTGCTTCATGGAGCAGTGTTTAGCTTAGCTAGAATATTGGTTTCTCTCAGAGCTGACAAAGAATAATAAAGTATATTTATGAATAATATATTGACTTTAATAGAAACTTTATTTCTCAGTCAAGCCTTGGTCAAATCTGTTCTGTTATATGCGTAAGGCTTAAGACACAATTGTAAGCATGCTGGTAGTTAGTTATAATGGGATTTGAATTAGAATGTGTTTTGGGAAGTGGATAAAAAAGGGTTTGAAGTGAATGGCAAATATGAACCTAAGAGCCAAATTGTGATGTAAGGATATGTTTTACATTTGCTTGTGAGACTGAAACATTCTGGTGGTTTGAAAGGTGTGTAAAAGCACCAAGTACTTGGAAATGATAAAAAATGTAATTTAAAAATGTGCGCTACAGTCCTTGAAACATTTAGGCCTTGGTTATATTTGTCATACCTAGCTGATGCTGAGTTGCGTACTGCTTGATGATATGCTGCTACAATGTCATTGCATCTATGCAGCCAGTGTATACAGGATATTATTTTCTCTTGATTCTCTCGTGTTATAACTTCAGTGATGCTTGTGTACTACTTTCAAACCCCCAAAACTGGGCAGAAGCAACTGTAAACCTAAAAGCCCTAGCCTCTGTGATCTAACTCCTGTCAGTTAGCCTTCATCATTTTCAAGGTCAGTGCTGTGATGGTGGTCATTTTAAAGCAACTGCAGCTCATGGAGTCACACTTGACATTTTGCTGACAATCAGTCTCAGTTTTTCCAGCCATCAACCAACCACAAAGCAGCTTTTGCAAAGGTTTTGGCGAGACCACCAGTAGATAAATGCCTACAGCTGCAACATGAGGACAATGAGAAGAATGAGAAGGATGCTGACCAACTGCTAAATCAATTTCTTGGATTGGTTTTTCTTGGTGCAGCAATGTTTACGGGCTCACAAAACAGACACTGAACAGGGCAAAAGGCTGTATTGTGAAGCACGAATATGTACAACAGTTTGAAATTGTTAATGGAATATTTTTTGAGGATTTTGCATCAATTTTTTCACATTGTTCTGGTGCACAAGAACACATTAGCCTGAAAGCTCTAACCTGTTGTCTTGTGAAATCTGCCACCTTCCATTGCAGTGGATTATGGATCGACTGTTGTGAGCTGTTAAAGATGGAACTATTATTATTATTTTTAATTTCACAGACAAATTTCAGTGGACATATAATATTCCTTGTTCTGTGTGATATTTTTACATAATGCCTGGAAATATAAAAAATTATTCCATGATCTGGTGTAAAAACTATGAAAAGGGTTAAAGTTTGCAACCGGGCAGAAACACCAAAAGATGTAGTGGTTTCACATGCGCTGAATTCTGTTCGTTAAATTTAGTATAGTGGTCAAAATATTTTTCTACTATGGAATAAGATTAGAAGAAAGGCAAAACAGGCTTATCTTAAAGATAGAAACAGTTAACACACACTAAAAGGAGAACAAAAAAAAAAAATGAAACTTTTTAAAAGCACTCCCCTTCTCCCTACTAACAGTTTACTTTCCCCCAGACAATGTAAAGAGACAAAAATCACTAAGTACCACTTATAAAATGGTCTTTCATTCAGTCTTTGAGAGAGACAAGTCCCTCCTGATTTTGTTCTGGTAACTTTCCACAAGAGA
>WBMY01013891.1:9095-30204 GCA_013397315.1 Donacobius atricapilla
AGCCTTGTCACCAGTGAAGAATAAGAAGTCCTTTATTGTGAAGCTGTGCATCTTTAAAAGGTGAAACCCCGTGTTTAAGTCCACAACCCTTATGCAGCCATGGGGAAAGCTACTTTTGGGAAGCTCACAGATGCAGTGTCGGGCGGGCTGTGCTTGTGGGAGCTGGAAGCCACAAACAGACTGTGTCTCTTGTGGAAAGTTACCAGAAGAATCAGGAGGGACTTGTCTCTCTCAAAAGACTGAATGAAAGACTATTTTATTAAGTGCTACTGACTTAAGAGGTCTGATGTTTTGTCTCTTTGCATTGTTTTTGTGGAAAAGTAGATTGTTGCTAGGGAGGAGGGGGGTTGTTTTTGAGAGAGTTTCGTGGTTGGTTTTTTTTTGTTTGTTTACCTTTACTGTATGTTAATAAATCTGTTTCTATTTTTGAACTGAACCGGTTTTGCGTCTTTCTTTTAATCCTATTCCACTAAAATGAAAATTTGGCAAATGTGATAACCACTACAATCAGGAACAAGCTGTTGTGAGTGCTAGAATGTCAGCAGGCTAGGGAGTGATAAACCCATTTATCCTACTAGCAAGAAGTTATAACAAGTCAGCTCTAACAGTACAGGTGGAAATAAAAAACTGCCTTTGAAGTAATTACTTTAAAGTAATTTGCAAGAGAAGTAATATTTATTCTGCTAGTTTTGCAGTTACTGGTATTTCACATTTCAAAAGAAATTTGATCTCATTACTGTACAGTCCTAAGTCTGGCCTCAATCTATCTGTCTAACAAGGAGACATCATTAGGAAGCAGTCTGCAAAATGTCAGCAGGACTGGGACAAAATTTTGCTTAGTCCTTGCCTTCAGTCTGGCTCTTCATATAGCTGGGCTGTTCTTATCATGAAGCTAAAAAAGTTAAGACCTCAATACAGGATTTTATTCTTACTTGAGATCTGGATTATTTGCTCCGTGTTTTCTCTAAACCAGCTCAGTTTTAGAAATTCCCAGGGGGAAAAAAATTCCCAAATCTCCAAAACCCCCCAAACCAACCCCACCAAAGTTGGTAAAATGCATGTTGTCCTTGCACTATTGCTTTAGTTTGTATTGAAAACAGTTTCAGAACAGATTCTGTTCCTAGACTTAATTTTAGTCTTTGTCCATCTCCATTAGGAGGCTGTCACAGAGTCTGTGATCCATGTAACTGAAGGATTGCTTTTATATGGACACAGCACGATACTTACTGTATGCCAAGTAAAATGGTGACCGGAAGCACTGTGCTGTTTCTCATATGATTGTAGTCTGTTTTTTCTGTTTCTCTTGGGACTTTCCTTAGTCAATGATTCCACAGTTTTATAGAATTTAGTAGGGTTTTAGTCCAATTTTGTCTTCCATGGCTCCTCCTGGAGCATCTTAACTAAAAAAGGAATAAGTTACAGGGAAAGTCAGGATGGTGGATATGTATGAAAAGCCAGAGAGACATGCTTAGCTCAGGTTGAAGAAAACGGTATCCCCTTTGTTAAAAATGGTAAATGTCAAGAATCAACATTCATTAAGGGATTATGTATTTCAAAGTCTGTATTTCTTAAAACTGGTACACAGTCAAAGGAATGTATTCAAACTTGAATTTTCTGAACATATAATATTTTTTAATTGTTCAGCAGTCCAGTTCTTATGTAAACATCAGACACCTGAAGGGTGTTTTAGCTGGAGCTGTTAATGTTTTAAAGTTAGTGAAGTTACTTGGTGTGTTTTATATATTGCTTTTTTCTTTCCTCATTGGCACTACTAGTCTGGTAAAAGAGACTAAAGTATATATCTCAGGCTTGTTGTTACCCAGTATTACTGTATTTTCTTTTGTAGGACCTTCTTGTCCAGGTAGATTGTACTGTGGAAAAACTGACCAAAACAGTAATTTACTTGAAAATACTAATGCCAATTTTTTTGATCCCTTTGAAAGTTGCCATCCGACTGGCTTCTAAGCAGTGGTTATTTGTTATATTTTTAGATTTTGTTATTGATTTTTATTTATTAACTGAGATTGCTGCAAATACCATGTTAGTGGGGTTATTACTGTAAGAGAAGTTAATCACTCTTTGAAGTCAGTAATTTCAAAGTCAGTAATTTCCCTTTTGTGATGGAAAAAAAAAGGAATTATTAAACTGGGAAATTTTTTGCCTTGTGTTTTCTTGGGTTTCTTGGTGGCAATTCTGAAAGACTAACTTCACAAATATACTCTGTTACTTTCTTCCCAAGGGTGAAAGGGAGCTCAGGCCCTCATAAGATGATTGGTGCTTGGTCTTTCTAGCAGCTCTGTAGCCCTGGGATTACAACATAGGAACCACTGGTAGCTGTTCTAGCAGTATGACTGGGCCTACGGTAAATACTTGGTTTTGTTTAGCTCATGTGTGATTGCATCGTCCATTTACAGCAGACAAGGGAGTTGGCATCCTCCTTAATCACTGTTGATTACCTCATGTTACTAGGGAGCAACTTCCTCTATGTTTTTAGAATTAATTTGCCAAAACTTATAGTTCAAAATTAATGGATGGGTTGACTGTGTTGGGAGGCACTTGAATGAGAGAAGAGTTCTTCTAGTTAACTCCTTTGTATTTATTTGTATTTATTGTTTGAGGGTGCTACGTGCAAATACTTAGCTGGTAGTTATGGATGGATTCTAAAATTATTTTAAAATCCTCTTTGTCTCTGCTGGGGTAGGCTAGAGATTACCTGACATTGACTGAAGCAGCAGATCATACATATTTTGATTGGGAGTAAGGAACATCGCAAAATATTTGGGCACCTGGCCTTTCTTGCGAATATCCACCCCTAAGCTGTGCAGCTGCACTCCTTACATGATGAACTGTGAGCAGCTAGTGGAGGGTTTAATGATTTTATAAGTCAGCCTGTTCTGTCAGATGATGTTATGCTGTGCGTGGTCCTGAAGTTTCACTCTGTCTGCACTAGATTTTGTTCAAAGAATCTCCTTAGCTGTAAGTTTAGTAAGAAATATTTCTTTGCAGCATGGCCAGTTTATAGTTGTGACTTTTTATCTGGCAGTGTGACTTTTAATGTTGGCACAAGGTGGTGGAGGGGAGTCAGAAATGAGCATGGGGATTTGTTATGATCCCTCTGGTTATGTCTGCTTGATTTTTAAACATGCTTCAGTCCAAATGATCTGATCTAAGAAACCCTACTTAAAGTTAAATAATTTTCAGAAGTGTAAAAGGACAACAGGGATTTTATTGGTATTCCAATATCTCAGCTGGTAGATAAAAGGCATTAACAAGGCTCATGTTGTGCCTAATTGAGTGTAGTCCAAAGGATGGGCTTCAAATGGCATCTGGAGGAAAATTAACGCTGTGGATACATGACTTTTCAAATCCACCTTATTTTTCACATACATATTTTAGAAAAAATAGTCCATTATGTGAAATTCATCCTAGTGCAGTGATTTTTGCATTCATTGACCTGTGTTAATTAACACCACCATAATGCTTAATTGTAATCAGCACATTCTTTCTTATGAGAGTTTTTCTGCAGCAGTAATTTTTGTACTTAATAGAAAAGAACAGTACTTATGTAGTAGTACTGATTATTCAGTGAAATCCCTTCTCTAATTTTTGAGGGTAAGTCAGGCAGCAGAGACAAGACTATTGGCAATTGAGAGACAGAAACATCTGAAGTTAGAACAGAAGCCAAATTTACTGAGCATACAAGGCATTTATATGGGGGGGGCGTGTATGGCACTTATATAGGGTTCTATTTTTGGTAACAAATATCTTATTGGTAACATATTCTTTATGACATCACATCACCTAGTATCATTATCTTATCGCATAGTTTTACAACATGTTTCTTTGTTACTTATTCCCCAGGGAACTTTTATCTGTCTGTCTCTCCCAGTTTCTGATTGAACAGGCCTAAGATATTAGGCTCCTTTATCAATTTCATTATACTCTCTGTTTTACACATGGGGTTTCACCTTTTGAAACAGAGATGTGGTTAGGCTACATCGGGATGTGGGGCATTGTTCTAAAATTGGTTGTACCCAGCATTCTTGGAGCGTTCCAGTAGTCCCAAAATCCCCTTTTTGCATTATGTCTGTGAAAGGTATACTCATGGTTTGAGGGAGTAAAATTAATTGAGGTATTGAGTTCCTTGGGGCATGGTGCAAGATGGTTATCTAGGCTATGATCATAATCTCATTGTTAGAGTCAGAATCAATAGCCCCAGGGAGAGCAAACAGTCCTATCAAGGAGGTGGATGACTGACTTAAAAGCAATGCATGCATAGATGCATGGTGGTTCAGAAACTCCTATGGGAAGCAGATTAACAGATGAATTAAGTAACGTTTCTGTGATGGTGGTTGCCAGGTCCTGTTTAGCGCTCTGGTGTGGCGGGTTGTTAATTGGCAATGGTCTGGTGAAGGCTGCTTGTGGCGACTGAGCAGAGGCTTGCTATGGTCTGCTCTGAGGCGTTGGCTGGGGCATTTGTGTCTGCACGCAGTGCTGCCCCATGCTCCAGCTCCAGTTTCCTGATATAGACGCCCCTCAAAATCATATTTGGAATGACATTGCTTATCGCACTGCCTCCTTTTACAGCACTGAAAGTAAATACTGGGAGCTTTGGATCTGGCCTCCCCCATTTCGAGACAGTCATTTTTTAAATGTCCGGATTTCCTGCACCCAAAGCACATTCGGCGTAATCTTCAAAGCTACAAAAGCATTAGATATACCCGCCCTCACAGCTTCATAAGTAATGGCTACCTTATTCTGAAATGTGCCAAGGTGATTACATGCCTCTATCCTTTCCAGCAAGGTGGGTTCCTGTAGCGGCACAGGTTTTGTTGTATTGGTTTTGCATGTTCAAATGGTTTGTTCCTTGCACCCCTTTGTTTCGTGGTTAATGGTTGTACCCTATTTCTCCCTGACAACCCACGTATCCATTCCCTAATCCCCTCCTCTGGCGATCTGCCTGTCACTACAGGGTCCGTCCCAGCTTCTGGAAAGCTCTAGGGAGGGCGTCGAGTGATAGGCTGCAGCCAGAGGAGTTCCCCTCCTCCCCAAGGGAATTGGCCCCTGAGGGTGTCCCTCATCCCCTGGGCCACTCCCTGACCCATTCCCATTGGTGTTTCCCTCATCCTCTCCCCTTTCCCCTCCCATGTTTAAAAGCTCCTGCTCAGCCTGACTTTGGTGCTCTGTCTGGGCAGAGGCTCCAAGGTGAGGAGGTCTATTCCAGGCCTCTAATAAACTCGTGCTGCACCCCCAGTCAGAGTCCTCCTTTCTTCTCACTGTGGTCACCATACATCTCAAGCTACTCCTGAAGTGGATCTGTGGTTTCCTCACCCACAGGATCGGCTCTGCCTGTCAGCAGATGGGGCCGTACCTGATCGCCTGTCGCGGTGCCAGAGCTAGCCCGGCAGGTGGAGAGGATACTCTGCAGAAGGAATGCAACAGGTTCCTCCTTAGGCAACAACTTAAGCAATTTTTTACAGTCCTCATTAGCATTTTCAACAGCAAATTTTTAGAGCAACATCTCTCTGGCAATGTCGTTCTCAATTTGTCTTTCAAGAGCTTGTTTTAAGTGGTCAATAAATTGCATCTAGGGCTTAGCATCTGGATCTATTTGTCCTGGATTGAAGGGGTCCCCCTCCTCCTCTCTGCTAGAGCCACTGTCAGCAATACAGGCTGCTGACGACTGCGAGATAGGATGCCTTCTCCCCCCTTGACTGGGCAGAGGGAGGGTGAAAAGCTGTGGCCACTTTTCAGTATTGGGCACCAGTTTTGAGGAGGTGGGGAGAGCCGGGTGAGATAGGGAACCAGCGGTATCTTTACAGGATACAGCCTGAGACTGCTCTTGCTTTTTCAATGTCTCAAAGATCACCCTCCAAGATGGGAGCATATGCATTACTAGCTTATGTCCTGTAGTGGCTAAATCATAGAGCTTAATCCCCACATCAGAAGTTGTGAAAAATGGAGGAGGCAGTTACATCCGGATGCTTAACAGCTACCCATTTCAGAATAAGTTTCAAGTCCAGCTTTGGCAAGGATTTGCCATGTTTTGCTCATTAAAAAATCAAGCATTAGCTTAAAAATGCCCCTCTCTTTGTTGGACATGCTTTGTCCCATGTTTCCCCTGGCTCACCTCCTTCTCCATGGAGGGGTTATTTCAGGCCCACTCACACCAGCACTAGCACTTCCAGTTCTGGGGTGCTTGCCAACAGCAGCCAGAGTAGGCTGGTCCTTGCTCCTCACAAGGGGCACCAATTATTGGTGATTGAGAGATGGGGACATCTGAGTTTAGATCAGAAGCCAAATGTACTGAGCACACAAGGCATTTATGTGGGGGAGGGTTGTATGGCATTTACATAGGCTTCTATTTTTGGTAACAATTTCTTTCTGGTAACATATTTTTTATGACATCACACCACCTAGTATTATTATCTTATTGCAAGGTTTTACAACATGTTTCTTTGTTACTTATTCTCCAGGGAGCCTTTATCTGTGTTTGTCTCTCTCATGGTTTTTGCTTGATCAGGCCTAAGATATCAGACTCCTTTATCAATTTCATTATACTCTCTGTTTTACTCCCCATGCCAGACCATGTCTGAATAAAAACTGCGCTCCTGGTGGTTCCTAACCATGTGGAAAAGTCTGTAGGTTGAATTGTTACTGTTTATTGGTAGTATATCTGAAAAAAGTGAACAGCAGAAAAGAAAGTGTGAATGGCAGAGATTCTATTGATTAACTCTGCTTCTCTATTGACAAATGAACCTTTGTTTGCCTGCAACAGTTCAGTTTCCAGAGATGAGACCCTTAGCCAAAAAGGGGACACCTTGTCCTCGCAGGTTGAGAGATGCAGTTTGTTCTATCTGTACAGAGTAGGTGATCAGAGGACAAAGTTTAACCTATTTCTAGTGAGTACAATATACATTTGTTGTGTCATCTGTGAAATACATTTCTGTTCTGAGAAGTACCTGCTTCAGGCTGGCTGTCTTGTCCATATCTAGTGTGAAATGGGGGAGAGATACACACAGACATGCCAAGGTGCAGGGAGGGAACCGTCCCCTGCTTCTCCAGAGGAAGGAGTGGTGGTTAGGCTGCAGGCTTGGAATAGTATTGTGAGAGGCAGCCAAGGCAAGACAGAGCTGTGAAGTAGAAACTCAGATGGTTGAATTATGAATAAAGCATGTGAACAGTCACTGGAACATGCAGAAATTGAAACTAGCAGGGAATTTACAAGTGTAAAATTGTTCCACAATATGGAAACAGTTTTGGAAAAATGACAGAAAAAAACAGAGAAAAAGAGTAACCAAGAGAGGGAGCCGGTGAGCTGCTGATGACACTAAGAAGTGTGGTTTTGTTTTGTTTTGCTTTGCTTTCTACATTGCAAGTAATATATGTACTGAGATTGTTCATGCAAACAGAACTGGTAACAAATACCGTAGATGGGAGAGGGAAGAAACAAGTTGAAGAGTGCTTGGATGTGTTTAAATTAATTGTACTTGGAGATTTTGATGTAATAATCCTGAAGACAACCTCAGAGTTATTTTCCATTCTTTTTCTCTGAGGTTTTCTAAAAGATAGAAGTAACAGAAAATGAGGAAAGATATTATATGCTGCTTTTCTTTAAAAGTATGTTGATATGGGGGCCAGTTGACAGACAACTTGCTGAATATGGACTGGTTAAGAAACGGTTAGGTCAAACCCATCTAATCTAGGTCTAGTGTCAGCAGTTGCGGGAGTGAAACAAGGGATGCCCTTTGTCTTGTCTGTTTTAAGGCTTTTGGTGTTGTTTTATGACAGTTGTAGGCACGCCAAGGAACTAGACTAAGAAAGACTTTAGTTTGTTTTTGTTTTGTTTTGTTCTGTTTTGTTTTGTTTTGTTTTTCAAGCTATACTTGGAGCTTATTGGACACCTGTGCTTTGTTAGACAAATAAAATACTGTATCAAATTGAAATCAGAAGGATGGCCTGGACCAGATAAGCATTATTAAGGATGAATGATCTGGATGACACAATGGGTAAACCTTCTTAAATCTGAGATGACATCAAGCTAAGGAAAATTGGAGACTTGATGTGGGAGAAGAGTCACAATTGGTGTTGACAGACGAAGCTATTGTTTGAAAAAAATCAAGTGACATAAAGTAGGGATAAGCAGACAATAGCACATTTGGTGGTACACATACAAGATGTGTGCTTGAAAACTTTATGAGATTTATAGTTGTTCTCAAGTTAAACTTGAATTAACAGAATTGTTCTGTTGCATAACAGGACTTTTGCTTTCAACTTTGTATTGGTTTAGCATAAATGGTAAGAAAAACCAATTGTTAATCCATTTTGGAACTAACAGCTAAGCTGGCCAATCAGGTAAAAGGTGTACGTACACCCTCTGGGACACCGCTTAAAAACAGGAATCTTGGGAGACCCGCCCTCTTTCCACTGACTTCTGCCATGAGGTAACATCGCGGCCGGGCCGGGAGGGCCCNGTGCTTTAAGCTGGTGTCTAGTTCTGTGTGCTGTCATTCATTCAGTTAGTAGATAATTTAGAGAAAGACAAGCGGAGCTTATGGAAGACGATTAGAGATACAAATTTTTTTTATTCAAAAGAAGGGGGAAAATCTGATCATGGGCTTTAAATATATAAAGACTGTTTTTTCTTACCCTCGATGATGGCAGAAACAGAGTGTTAATTTTTGAAGCAGCAATCTGACTTGTATCTGGGAAAATTGAAACTAGGAAACTTGCAGAAGTGAACAGTGAAGTGCTACGCCAGAGTACACATGGAGACTGTGACGTACATAAAAAGCAGCTTAGACACTCATCTGTGAGTGATGACACTTCTTTGAGTCTGGTATGTTTTCTGCACTGATAGGACTTAATTTCCTGTCTTCCTCTGTTTAAGAGTTTCTCTACTGACTTATACATTTTGTCTCTTGTGCTTATAATGAGGCAAATGTGCAAGATCCCATATAGTGCCATATAGAGTTCCACCATACAGAACACAGTGGTTACAGAATAAATATACCCTTGTGGGACTGCAAACTGATCAAGTGACCTTTTTCCCCCCATTTCTTTCAACTTTATGTTTACACTTTGCTTTAATTCCTTCATATTTGGGGACAAATATAGAAAAAAAAAGATCTATAAAACTATCAAATGTCAGTCAATGCTCTTATGTCTTCCTAAGTTTTCATGTAGTGTGAAAAAATCTGTCTGCATTAATTCTCTTCCTGAAAACAATGAGATATTAAAACTATGGTGTGAGTTTTTAGGTCCCAGTATCAACAGTATTGCTGCTCAGCATTTTAGCAAGCGTGTCCAGCTGATGTGCCTGTTCTCCATCCCATCCTGCCTCACATTATTCATGCCTTGCCAAAGACATCAGCTGCACTGAGAATGGCTCATTTACAACTATTGCCCGGTGCTGACAGTATATTTGATACACAGAAAATAGGGAGCACTGGGACAGCCATAAGGAAATGGAATGTTCATTTTACATTACAAGTGAACCAAATGAGTGTTACTGCATATCTTATACTTCCATTTAAAAAGGGTTGATTAATATGACTATATACTCTGGCACTAGGAAGTAAACTCAAAGAAAATACTCTTAAATAAAATGCATTTTGTTTAGCAATGCAGAGAATATTCCAAACATACATGTAAAAATTGTTTACATGTCAGTTTATCAGTTGTTTCATGTATGAATAGCAGTGATGGTCATGAATACATTTATTAATGAATGCAATTATTAAAGTGAGATGAGAACTGCAAGCCTTTTTTCCTAACAATAACTTTCAGGCAGATGTATTATTGCAGGAAACTTGTTCTTCATTCTTTGCCCTTTTGTAAGGACATCTAGGTTGCAGCAGGTGGAAAATTCCAGCAGTTCTGAAGCTTCAGAAGCTGTAACTTCAGTCTTGCCTTACTACTTCCTTTAAAAGATAATGTGGAAATGCTGACTTAGTCTTATCAGGATGATCCATACCTGATAAAGTAATAGTTTCTCTATTGTTAAACCATCAAATTTGATAATAATTGAGGAAATTGGAGAGTAAGAAATAACTTCTTGAAGTATTTCTATGTGAAAAAGTCTATGGAGTTGTAATTGTTTAGATTATGACAAAGGTAATGAAATCTGTTTCCAAGTCTAAATTCATTAGATGGACAGAAATGTCTTTTTTGTGGTTATTGCTGGTTTTAGAAATTATTTCTTCAAGAAAGCATACTAAGTAAGAACTGCAGTGGGTGTTTGTCCTCTTTCCTAGTCTACCAGACTTTTCTATCTGCTAGTGAACTTCTTGGACAGTTTTCTTATCTTCTGTAAAGTCAAGACATCTATCAGGCCTTGGATGGACCACAAAACTACACAAATTCCCCATCCAGCACCCCATGTAGGTGAGGACATTCTTGTTATTCATGTTTTGCAGACAGCAGTGGACATTGTCTTTTAGTCTGGAAACATTCTGACTTGATCTCTGTGGTTGGGTGGTATCCTTGAGATGCCTTTTTGGCCGAAGATCATAGTGTCATAGAGAGCTTCTGTGATACACACTCACTGTGGTTTCTGCTTTCTTGGTATTTCAGATTGACTTTGGAATTATTGTGTGTTACTTCTGTTCATCCAGATTAAGAAATAAGCATTTTGATACAGCCTGCCTTGTGATGCTTGGAGCCTCTCCCCTTATAATTTCTTTCCCCGTCTAAAACTCTGTTAGAAGTTTATTCAGAAGAAAAGTTGTCACTCTGTGAGGTTTTTGGAAGACTTGACTGCAAACGAGCACAGTTCTGGGATTGCTGCCAGACTGTTTGCCTGTGGTTGCTCACAGAAAATCAAAGCGGGAGAACTGATGTGATTCTGTGGTTTAAGCAGTCTGGGGCTTGACTTGCTGTAAGAGTCAGAACGGATGGACCAGTGGGTCCAGGATGCTCTGGAGACTGGTGGCTGCACCAGGGATCTAAACTAAACACCCTCCTACCAAGAAAAATGTGGCCTGGAGTGATTTTAATACATCTTTTAGATCAGCAACTTCTTATTGTCTCTGAATGCTCTGCTAGTCAATCCTTTTTAGATTAGTGTAGTGGTTTTATATTTGCTAATTTTGACCCATGTCTCAGCTAACGCACTAATTTTGTTATGGTTTTAGTGTTAGCTTTTTTTGTGGGATTTGACTAGGAGAAAATAAAAAGCACAACAGGCTTAAACTTGAAAGTTACACATATAGTTTATTTTTACACACTAAAGAATGAAGAAGAAAAAGAAAAAAAAGAAAATTGAAACTTTAAACCCCTTCTTTTTTCTTCACAAACTGTTCACTTTCTCACAACTAACATAGAGAGACAAAACTATGATTTTTAGTCAGTTTTACCAGTTAAAACATAATCTTTTATTACTTTGGGAGAGGACTCTCTCTTAATGTCCTGTGGATTCTACTGACAACTTAAAACAGTTTTCTTGTGAGTTTTAACTGTTACAAATACAGCTGCCCAGTAAAAAAAAAAAATCTGCTTTTGTGACCCCGCTTATTAGCAGTTTTCTAAGCTGCTTAATGGGTCACGGTTCTTAGACTTCTGCATTTTAGGGTGTCACTTTTTAAAGATATAAACTCTAAATAATAAAGGATCTTCATCTTAGGGAACAGAGATATCTCATTTCACTTCTCATCTCTATCTCCGTTTAAGTATCTCATAGTTTATCACAAACACTTTTGTTAAAAATTCACACACAAATTTGAACAACATCTCTTTAAATGCTTATCTTTCTTATGATTTGAAGGGATATTTAGTACAGTTTTTATGGTTTACATCTAGAGAAGTCTAGTTAAAAATAAAATGTCCACTTTTTCAATCCCTTCTTCTAATAAATGTTATTAGTTCATTTGCTGACTCTCTATCATGTTGTCTTTCTACGTATTAGATTACTTTGTCCTTCTCTCTCTTAGGGAAAGATTGGAGCTCTGAAAGCTTTATCTTGCTAGGAAAGGGTTAAATAGGTTAAATCTTGCCTATGTTCTCTCTGTCTCTCTCTCTCTAGATTTCATGGGGTGGGTCCAGCCCGGGCTTGGGGCTGCTGCCGGGAAAGGGGGGTGCGCTGGCTGGGGTCCCCCACTGGCACTCGGCTCCAGGTGCCCCAGAGGGCAGCAGGGCCAACCCTGCTGGGCCTGGAGCTACAATTAGGGGCTCAGCAGACACAAGTGGCAGCCTCCCCTCCTTGCTGACAGCCGGGGTGGAGGGGGCCTAGGGGCCGAGTGGGATCAGGCCTGTTATCTGTTCTAATGCAGGAAGGAAAAAGGGAGTTTCCTGGGAGCCTAAGATACTTAACCCCCAAAAGTTTATGCAGATGTATTTCTTTCTAATTGGTTTGTAAAACTATAACTTCCTAAAATTCTCTTCCTAGTCAAACCAGCACATTTAGTCCTTTTAAATTCGTGTTTCAAATAGGTTACTGTTTACTACAGTATTGGTCTAAAAGTGAGTCATGACGCAACTGCGTGGACACAAGTTTTCTTACATTGTGTGTTTATTTACTCTATTTTCCTCTAGGTAACTTGGCTGTATTTATAATTTTAACTTCCCTCTTCAAAGGTGTTTGTGCGTCTAGACTGCAAGTTGCATAAGCAAAGATTAAATGTTTCCTGGCAAAATGACGATACCTTTTCACTAGCTGAATTTTTAAATAGTTTTCAGAAAATATATGGTTTCTCCTTGGTGTTAGGTAGTGGAATAATCTTTGCTAGGTTTCCTTCATAAATCAGTTTGCATTTATGTAACACCTTTAGACTGTAGGGAACCAGAACTGGGTTTGGACATGTCCCTGTGAGCTGTAGTGGAGTAGAAGCTTTACATTTGTCATGAACAGGGCTGTGTAAGGTGTGTTACCACTGCCACAGCCTCTTCCTGCCCCAGTATAGCAAATTAATTCTTCTGGAGCCAGGGCAACAGACCTGTGTCCTAGAAACCCATGGCAAAATCACCCTGCGCTGCTTCTCCTGGTACTAACTTCAAAATTAGCGCACCTCTGCAGAGTCCCTCAATTTGATGCTAAGTCTGATCTCTTCCAAGAGAACAGATATAGACATAGCTGAATTGTATCTGTCGCTCCCCATGTAAAAATTAAAAAGTGCTGTCATGTGGGAAAACAGCTAAGAAGCAGGACTCAAAGTACTGCTGAACTCATCACAGAAGTAGATGTGCAACAGGGCCACAAGCCACGGCAAGTTGAGTCAGGACCCTGAAGGAGGAAGAGATAAGGGTGAATGTATGTACGCAAGACAGTACAGGCCTGGACAAGCCTGTGCTGGTCCACAGTTAAGCATAGTGAAAGAATAGTTAAGCAATGTTACTAAGAAACATAGATATTGTTGTTATGGTTGTTATTGTTTAGGCAAGTAGTTAATTTTAGCTCGTGCTTGAAAGGTATATAAACCCAGCAGCATGTTCAATAAAATTGGCTTCATGATGCAAACCACAAAGACCCTGTCTTGTCAATCACCCAATAATTCGTGCCCTCGTGTGAGGACAGCGATGACTGCTGAGCTGAGTGGCTGTCGGTGAACCCTGCGGGACTAAGTGCCCCTGAAAGGAAAGGGGAGGCTGGCCAATGATGATGAAATTCCTCTGGAAAGGAGGTGAGCTGCAGGCGATGGGGCAGGGGATGTCTGCTCAAGAAAGAGATGTTTTTGAACTTTTGACCAAGCTGTTACAACATCGTGGCAAATCCTTGCCTTCACATGACTTGAAAGCTCCTTTGAGATGGACAGCAATTAGCTACCGGGAGTTACTGAGTCCACAACCTTTACAACAGATTTGTGGGAAAAGGTGGGAGTAAAACTGTGGGATTGTGAAATGAAGGGGAACAAAACAGTTGCAGAAATGCTCCCCTCCTGGAGGCTGATTTTTTAGGTCTTGAAAGTCCAAGAGAACTCCCATGCCAAAGATAAAAGGAGATGCCTCCTGCCTTCCCTTTGCAGCACAGCCTCAGAGTTCTTTACGATCTGGAAAGACTGCGTCCCTCTCTAAACAGTCCACGTCTCTTGCCCCCCTTCCCCCCTTTCCCCCCCTTCATTTATGAGTGAGAGGGAGAGAGGTCCCTCGCGATCCGCGGGGGTATTCGCTGCTGGTTACTGCCTGAATGACAGCGATGGTAACGGAGGGTACCCCTTTGACCCTGGACCTGTCGACCCTGAAAAAGAACCAGATCTTTGCCCCCCACATGGTGCCTGCCAGGACGCCGTGGCTGTGACCGTTGCATCTGCTGCTGCTGCTCTGGAGGGAGCGGCCCCTTCGCCTGGCCCCGGCCAGCAAGGCTACAGCCTGCACACCATGCTGGAGCTATAGCACATTAAAATACCAACTGACTCTACGTACTGACTGAAACTCTGTTAAAATTTAACCTGTGATTTATGATTTTTAACAGGATTGTCGCTGGAAAAATTCAAAGGTGTTTCTGTGGATGTGTTGTTTTCCTATATATTGGCAACATAGCAAGATGGGATACACTGGGAGTAATTGGCCAAGTCATAAATTTAATATTCTTTTGTTCACATTCAAGACAAACTTTGAACCTTATTTGTAGTAGTTATTTGAGACTTAACTATAATTAGTAGATGAAACTCCACTGTCAGCTTTACCAGTTGTTTGCTTTTTTACACCACAGTTTTAACAAGGTACTTTTATTGTTAATTTTTTGGTATAGCTATTTAGTGATCCAAATATAATTATTTTTCTTTCCACATTTAAATGACAATGAAACTTGATTTGAAAACAGTTTAAGTATATTGATGGACCACAAATACAATAAATAATAGCTTATTTTTAGAATAATTTGAGCCCTCAATTTTGTAACTGTTAATATGCAAGTGTCAGTTCTACAGACTCACTAACCTAACCAAGTTACTTGTGTAAATCTTGTGGCACTATTATATAACTAAATTCCCATTGATTTAGCCTTCAATATTTATATCCCATTACTTTTATAAGGCCAAACTCAAATCTATTGTATAGGCAATCTAAATCTGCAGCAGTTTAATCTCTGATAAATTTATGTTGCTGCTATTTCCATACAATTGTTTACCTGCATGTTCTTTACCTTGATGTTTAACTGTTGTATGACAAATTTTTAGTATTTTATAATGATAGAATCTAAATATGTTAATTTCTTATTTATTTAATTTTTGTTTAGTCTTAATAATGTTAACTTTAAGTTTTCTTAGGCATATTTTCTGTTACATTTTAGTGAACTTTTAGTAAAGTTGGCTTTAAGTTTTGTTGAAATATACTTGTTTAAATTATAAGGTATCATTGTTTTGCTATACAAATGAATGGCATAAAACCAGAATGAATTTTTGTTAAAATTTGCTTATTTAAATTGCAAGATACAACTATTTTGTTATAGACATAAGAATAATTTTTACTGTTTTATTTTTCATAGATAGCACTGAGGAATAAGTAACAATTCCGTATTACGTTTGTAACGAGTTGTAAGCTGTTTAATGCCTTTTTTGCTTTATTACTACTTAGCTAAGGATAAATGACAAACCTGACTGCTTTACAAACCTTCTCATACCGTTGTATAGCTATCTACAAGACGTATTACTTTAAGAAACTTTCCTAACTACTCTTACTAAAAGGCTTTTAGAATATATTAGAGAAAGTCTTCCAGTTAGGGCCTGGGCCATGGCCAAGTCCTAGTCTTAGCTGGTGTTGGGGGTTAGATTTGTTGGGGGTTTTTTTCCCTATAGACTTTTTTCCCACAAAGTTGCCAGGAGACTAATTGCTGGGTACTTATGGGTGCTTGACCAAAACAATACAAACGGCTAGGAAGGTGTAGCACCAGGCTACACCCTCTTTTTGGTCTCAGGCAGTTTTCTCTCCGAGGGAAAAAGGTGATACCACGAAGTTTTGGGAGGTAAAGGGCAGGCGTGGAGACAGCTTCGCTCTCTTGCTCTCAGCATTGCAGAGAGAAGGGTCAGGCTGCTCCTGCTGCAGGAAGAGTTTCTCACTGCCATCACCGGGTCCGGTCCTNGGACACTCAGTCATAACTACAGTATCACAACACAACACTCCTGACAACTGACTCCTTTTTGTCAAGTTTTTCAAAGTGTTTTCAAAGATCAGTTCTGCAACTTCACCTTTACTGCCTCACATTCAAATGACAAATTAATTTTTATCAGTCTTGCAAAATGTAAATTCAGCTCTTAAAGAAGCAATCAATTACAAACCAATTACAAACCAATCTGTATTTTCAACCTGCTTTTTGTAGCCTCTCCATCACATATTCCACATTTCAGGTTTGGAGAACAGTCAAAGTATTTTGAGAGTACAGCTTCAGAGCTGGGCTTGTGCCTGTTTCAATGTGTAATAAATACGGACAATAATTACAGCAAACACTTCAATTGGCTTTCTATGGTGATCTGGAAAGACACAGATGGAACTGGTATGTGAAATGTGTTCCAATGGCCTCTCTAATTCTGTGGTTTCAGCCCAGACATACCACTCTACTTTGTGCTGTTTAGCCTCTTCAGGGCATTAGTACTTTTATATTTTACCTTTCTACCATGAAATGCTCAGGAATCACCACAGGGCACCCACTAATACACATCCAATTAGTCTCTAATCCAGCTGCCCTTTTCCATCGCTGTCTTTTTCCTTCTCAACTTCCTGAGATCGTCCTAAATAAAATTCTTAAAAAAGTGATTACTGCCCCTTGTTCAATCGCTGAAACTTGAGAGGCTTGGGCTGGAGATAAGGAAGACTTTTTTCTCCACAAAGACAAGGTGGGGGAGTGAAGGCCTGGAGAAATTGTGCCACCGTAGAGGATTTCAAGTCTTGACTGCCTGAAGTCCCAGGCAACCTGGTCTGACCCCATGAAGGACTGATTTGAGCAGGAAGCAGGAGGAGCGATCTCCTGCAATGCCTTCCAATCTTAATTATTGCTCAATTCTACAACAGAGCCAAGTCCAGATTCTACTTCTTTTGGGTTGGAGGCTAAGGCAAAGCAAGGGCTGGGCTGCAGCTGCTGCTGCTGTATGAGCCCTGCTGTGCATGGAGGCGCTCCCAGAGCCATGTGTGGGAATGGGCTGGAGCTGCAGCTTCTTTGTCCTCTCAGTACCATGGTGCCTGCAGTCCAGTTTCCATCTGGGAAATCCTCAGCTGGGCAAACTGGTCAGTCCTGCTCTCCATGTTCCAGAGCTCAGTGACCTTGCTTTGGGGCATCTCTGTGGGAAGAGATGTGTGCTCCCATGCAGTCCCTGCAGAGCTGCAGCCTGGATGAGAGAGTTCTGCTCAGGGCTGTGGAGGGAGGAACACATCCCTGTGCCAGGAGTTGGCAGGACTCCTTCCTTAGCACCCATTCCATGTGTCCAGTGTCAGCCTCACGTTTAATATTGTCAGCTTTGACAGCTTTGGGACTGTGTTTGAGAAGTCAATCTTCTCCACTGCTGAAAGGCTTTGGAGCCCAGACTACATTGTTAGGAACAAGGGATTGAGGGATTAAGCGTGTGAGCCACCGAAGTGTTGGTGTTCATTCCAGGTGCTTAACTTTGGGATTTTATTTTCTCACTGGAATAGAAACACTACTTAGTTGTCTTACTTCTGGGGATTTTTTTTTACCCTACAGATTTTTGCCACATAATCCTGGAAACACCCTAGATCCATAAATGTTTGCCTGGGTCATACATATGGGGCAGCAGCAGAGGGCTCCAAAAAGCACCACCTTGTGATGAATTGTCTGAGCAGTTCAGTAGGGGTTGTGAGACGCCCAGGCAGAACTGTGTGCTTTGCATGTGGGTTTGCAGCACACAGGCCTGGGCAGTGCTGGCAGTGAGCTCTGCCCTTGCTGACAGCTGTGTTACAACAAGGAGAGCCCCGGGTTTTCTGCTGGCTGATTTCTTACAGCTCGTGTGACAAGCCAGGGTCAGAGTGTGAGGGCATGTCCCCTCACTTGGTGTCTTCTGGTTTTCTCCATTCATATTTTGCCTCAGAGGTTATTTTGTAACAGAGAGAATTCCATTTCGGCCACCTGAATTCTGAGTTGAAAATCTGCTGGCCAGGCACTTTGTTCTCTGTCAGAGACAGCTTTGCAAGACTGGAGAGTCCTCAAGTCTCAGATATTTCCTCCTCTTTATACAGGGATGTTTAAATAGAGATAAAATCAATTTTTATACACTTTTTCCCAAAATAGCCTTTGCAAGGTTTTTAGGGTATTTTCCCTCCCATGTCTCATACAAGGGAAAAGACTCATCCCTCTTCCCCTGCCCCAAAGGCTCTTGCACAGTTTCTTTGTGCCATTTCTGTCTCTTTATCAGTGTTGAATATATGTTTAAATCTCACTGTGATAGTGAATACAACTGCAGATATGGATAAATGCGTATTTGAATGTGAAGCTCATTTTAATATTTGCTCTAGTG
This sequence comes from Donacobius atricapilla, assembly GCA_013397315.1. Classification (NCBI taxonomy): domain Eukaryota; kingdom Metazoa; phylum Chordata; class Aves; order Passeriformes; family Mimidae; genus Donacobius; species Donacobius atricapilla. Next base: position 27,491 of record WBMY01013891.1, read on the forward strand.
ATAGGGCAGACAAAGCATGTTTTGGTTGTATAAAATGCTTTTAGTTTCTTGGTGTTTTGTTTCAAAAGTGGTTTTTTTTCCCCCTGCTTTTTATTTTTCTCTATAGAGAACGGAGGCATATATAGGGACCCTGTATATGTATATATATAGGTCCTCTATAGAGAACTAATGGCTTTTCACATACATTTACTAATGCATGAAGAGGAACTCTTCATTTGAAAGCAGTCATCTCCTCTTCTAGATCAGCTCAGGCAAAAAAAGAGACAATTCATTCTGTTCTAGCTGGAATTGATATTATGCTCTCCCATCCAAGTATAAAAGAACTAAGCTAAGACAGCACATATGTCCTTAACTGTGAAACATCATTGATGGCAGGGAAGAGTCCATGGGTGCACCTCCTTGGGGAATAACTTAGACTGTAGCATGCTATGTATGTTAATCTCTGTTCAATGGTTCAGTCTACATACCCCGCTGTTTTCTGGTTTTGGTTATACCCTGTTGTTCCCTCCCCTCAGTCATGTGTCAGTTCCCTACTCCCCTCCTCTGGAAACATGCCTGTCATGTTGGCACCCTTCCCTGCTTCCGGAAGGTCCCCTAAAGGGTGTCGAGCGACAGGCCGAGACCAGAGGACTTCCCCCCCTTCTCGGTGAGCTTGGTCTCCGAGGGTTTCCCTCACCCCTCGGGCCACTCCCTGGTTTCTCCTGTTTGGTTGATCCCCTACTCCCTTCCCTTCCCCGGCCTCAGCATAAAAGTTACTGTCTGCTGTTGGTCAGGGCTCTGCCGAGGGAGATTCCCCGAGGTGTGGAGGTTTTGTCCGGGTTCCAATAAACTCGTGTGGCAGCCTCTTGGTAGAGTCCTCCTTTCTTTTCTCGCCGTCGTCAGCAGCACACGCCAGCACGCTAGTGCCTCGATTCGAGTCCTGCTCAGAGCCCGCTGGGTTGGCTCAGTCTGCGCTGAGGACGGGGCTGTGCCGGTGACCGTCCAGGGTTAGCCCGGGCTGGCTTGAGAGGACACTTTCAAGCAGGCACGACGACATTAGACTGTTCTTCCTGCTGGCTTGAATTAATCCCGGTGGCAGGACATACTAAAATGAGCTGTATGTCTTGTCCTGATCCTCCTCTTACCCATCATTTCTGCTCTATTATCTGAATCTTCTGTGTCTCCATGGGAACTTGGAGGTTGTTCATGACTACTCTCCCCAGGACACGTGGGAAGTCCAATTTTACGTGAGTGGTTTGGTGGCTAATAAAATACAGACCACATGCTAAAATGCGCCTGCCAGCCAAACAACGCCTGCAGGGAATTTTAAATAGGGGTATTTAAATGCAAATGGAATTTAACACGTCTGCCATTGATCCATATAATTGGACTGATGATCCTAGGAGTTTTTCTTTTGGGGTGTACACTGAGGAAGAAATACAGCCAAACATCTAAGAATAGACATCACTAGAGAGTTTCAGAATAGCCATTTCATCCCTTTTGCCTAATTAAGAAGCCCATTAAAGCGCTCCCCTTGATTCTTCAGTAGCAAAACAAGTGGGAAGAACAAGCCTCATTAGCAAGTCGTTGAGCCTTGAAATGAAAATCACACCGATTAAGGTGACCTGTGTCGGCAGCACACTTCCCCGGTTCACAGAACAAAGAGATTTTAGAGACAGACACCTGTGGTTCACAAACGTCCTGTTAGGGAGATTCCCTGAGACTTAAGTCCGGAAAGGAAGGCACTCCTGAGGTAGATGAGTGCAAGTGGGAAATATGGGTAGGGACACCCTGTGGTTCTGAGAATACAAACCCTGTTATTTGCTCCTCTTCACTGTTAACTTCTGTGCCATTCACGAGCAACTTCACAAATGGGAAACATATGACCTGCTACTGTTACTTTAGGAATGGTACTGACCCCAAGCCCTGGACCACTCTAGAGGGATGCAAGTGGCTGCTATTAGACCAGACTTAGCAGTCTGCCGCTGTGGTAGGAGCACTCAAACTGAAGTCATGCACTGGAATCACATAATGAAGTGGGAAATGACCTCAGGAAGTCTTTAGGCCAACCTCCTCAACACTGCATCAGCCATGGCAGATTGCTCAGGGCTTTGTCCAGTTTCTCTGGAAAGAAAGGGGAGTGCACAGCCTCCCTGGTTCTGTGCGAGAACTTCTGAGTCTGGTTAGTTGCAGATAATATCTGGCTTGCTGAACACTAGGCTCCCATTTAATAATAATAATAATAATAATAATAATAATAATAATAATAAACTTACACCAACAAAATCCCAGCTAACCTCCAAACCAAACCTGATGCTCTGACTGAATTGCAGCATTACAAAAAAGTTAGAGTAATATTTTCTATCAAGAGGTGTCACCACAGGCTCGACATTTCTACCAGATGAAGAGCTGTTTGCCCAGCTGGTGGGTGAATATAATGCTTATTCTTCAGAAATCACTGGCCTATGGAACTGCACAATGTTTATTCTAGGATCGTGTTGAATATTAACCAAGAAGAACAGGAGAGTAACCATCCCAGTTATGCCAGCTTTTCTGCTCATTTGGAAAGAAGCACCAGTTCTTTTGGTGGTCAATTATGACTTGGGGGTCACTGACCACCAGGGCCCAATAAAGAGACGCCTGGGACAGAAGATCACATGTGCACAGTGGAGGAATCACGTTAATGATTTGGAGGAAATGATTATGAGATATATGCTTATTCCAGGAAAATCAAT
>WBMY01013892.1:9729-70881 GCA_013397315.1 Donacobius atricapilla
GCGCAGAGGAAAGAAAAGAAAAAAAAGGAACCAAAGTAATTCAGTTTGTCTTACAAAAAAAGCAAGTCCAAATCAAAATGCTTGTAAAATTACCACATTTGCAATGCAAACATGTAAATAAATATAAAGTCTCAGTAAGGGAACCTTTTCCTACGCTGATTTAAGAATGTCCCAGACCTTAACTCCAGGGTTTATGTTCTCTATGGCAGTAAAGGGATGAGAAAATAAAGTACAATTGAGCAGAAGGGGATTGACCCATCTAGACCAAGGATGGAAGTCTCCCGAATGTCACAAAGAGCCTCCTATGAGAACTTAGTGTGGCCCTTCAGGAGTTTGGTGAGCTGAAACTGTCATTTTCTGGGGATTTTCTCGTGGACTTTGTTCAGGAAGGAAAATTAAGACATTGCCGACTGCAGAAATTGTCTGAAAGCTCTATGAAAATATAAACTGACCCAGGTTTTCAGACTGTACAAATGAAGGGTATGAACTACTGGAACAAAATTCAAAGGGAAGCACTGAATTTTGTCAGTTGATGTCTCCAGACAAAAAAACTGGGTAATTTTTCTCAGAGTAGCTTTAAATCTGACACAATTTAGTGGTAAAAGAAACAAAATATTATCTTTTATTTCAGATATTAGAGTAGGTATTTGATCCAGCTTTCACTGTTTTGCCATAAAATAAGGATTTCTAAAGGGAGAATAGCCCATGATGCCTTCTGAGATGCATCAGCTCCCATCACCAAAGCAGCACTTAGGAGCAAGTATCACATTAGCACTGAAGCACAGCTTCACAATAGATCCAGAAAAATTGAACTATCATTAAAACTACTCACAAGTCTGTGGACAAATGACTGACAACCAGAATTCAGCAGCTGAAGTGCCCAAATACCTTAGAAATCCAGGTTAAGAATTAGAAGGCAGCTTTGGGAAGGTGCTAAGAGTGAGGGGCAGCACCTGGCTCTAAAGTTGAGTCCTTTCTCTTTCTGGTAAATTGATGAGATTCCATTCAAGGCAAGGGAGTCAAGAAAGGGGTTTTGTTGTCATGTTGTAGGGTTGTTTTTCTTTCTTTCTTTCTTTTAACAGTCATAAAATTGTTGAAATTATCATTTTCATCTTACTGTGCTTTATTTTTTATCTGACAGTGTAGCAGCAGCAACCCAGGGAATCAGAGTATTACTTTTCTTTTTACATTCTACTTTTAAAAGTGCAAGCCCCCTGGGACCTGATGGTATTTAAAAAAAAGAAAGGGAAAAGAGGCAATGGAAGAAGTGACAGAGGTCTTTACCAAAGGTGACAATTTTATCTTGTACGTAAAAAAAAAGATTTGAAAGTTCTCAGTTACAGGGAATCAGCATTTGGTGGCTGCAATCCCAACACAATCCCAGTCTAATAGACACACTCTATTAGATTCTGGGAGTAGTAAGGATATTGGTCCTCAACACTGAATAAAGCAAATTCATAGGCTGTTTTTAGGGTGGCAGTGAATTTAGTTGAAAGGCAAGGCTTGATTTACCAGCCTTAACTGGCATGTGGTGAAGAATAACCTTTCTCATCATGTTACTTTTCTGAGCAATTTTGTCATCATCTGCTCCTCTTCCATCCCCAGCCCCAACTTACTTGGACTGCTCAGAAGACTGCTTAGTTTACAGACAAATACCTATAAAAATAAGATAGTGAAACACTGATTAGTGATAGCCTGGTGTAAAACCAGTTCATCAGGTGCAGAAACATTTTCAAACCTGAGGAATCTGTTAGCTCATAGTAGAGTAGGCAAATAATTATTTGTTACTGCTACAGCACTAAGAAAACTAAACATGAACAGACTTGTTTTTCCTTGATAGGTTTAGGTTATCCACACTCAGAGTGCTAAATGTCATCCTTTTTGTCCTAGATAATGTATGAGAAAAATGTTCACATTTGAGTAGAGTAAAAGCATTGTGTAGAGAGTACAGGGTGGGCTGGAAATGATGACTTCTTTAATTGAGCCAACACCAGTCACACAGGCACAAGGAAATCCTTCCCTTTCCTGAATGTCTTAATGGATACGGATACAATAGTTTCAGGCAAGAAATACACAATTTTTTACAGGCAAGAATTAAGATTTTGTTCTGTAGGATGATGCACTGGATGTATGGACAGTTCTTGCTTTGAAGGCAAGTTCAAAATTCTTTTTTATGGGATAAGATTAAAGTGGTTTTGATTAAGTTGCTATTTCAAAATTAAGCTTCCTGAAAGATCCTTGTTTTATTCAGTACAAACTTAGATCTCACACAGCCATGGTAAACTCCTTCTAGCACCTAAATTTAGACATATTTCATGTTGATATTATGAAATCCGCCTTCCATTTTCAATGTTCTGGATCTCAAAAGACTATCATTGTCAAAGCTTTCTAACATCTGAGATCTGGAACAGAGAAAATGGATCTTAATTAATCTATATTCTAACATTTCAAGTGTCTTGTATATACTATTGATTGGAAATCTAGATATAACTATGCCAGCAGTATAGATGTATAGTCTTGGTGACACTATTTTGAGAAATACCATCATGTATGTTTTATACTGATTATTCATTAAAATGATGTGTCCTTTCTGTGGCCATTTTCTGTTTCTGAATGGCTCAGACTTACACTGAGCTCTGGGAAACCTAAGTCCTGAGCTTTTTTTTTTTTTTTTTGGTTGGAGTTTCCTTCTTTCCTTCTATAACTTTATGGTTCACTGGAGAATGAGCAGGGTGGTAAGCTGTTCCAATGTCCTAGTGTTTGAACTAAGTAGATTCGTAAGTGCTTAAACTGCCACACATGACTACTATTCTTCATAAATAAAATATCTCAGGCTATTGGAAAGGATTGCTGTTCAGGACTCCCAAGTTGTTCCCTCCCCTTGGCCTGTAAGCACTTATGTCCTGGAGGATGAGTCCCCCAGCACTCAATTGTCTTCAGCATTTTTGCTAAAAATCATATTTTCAAGCTTGCTTGAGCAGGGAAGAGACTGCAGTGTTCCACATTGAGAACGAGACTGCTAGTGTGGTGGGGAAGACTGACAGAAAATAGGACAAGCTATTTTGCTTTTAGTTGGATGAATATTCATGCTGGGGTTAGTTAGGGGCAGGTTCCATGCTGGAAATTCACACTCCACCATTCTGCCTGATGGACACAAGAACTCTGGAGCCCACAGGCAGTGAGCAAAGACAGATTTCAGCCCCACATACATTGGTGGGGGTATGGGGAACGTTTCTCTTACAAATACAACCCCTTTAACTGAAGAGTTGGCTCCTAAAGAGCTGCAACAGCAGGTAGCAGACAGCCTGGGGGCAGTCAAAGGGACTCAGAAGAAAGAGGGTGCAGTGACAAGCATAATGTGAAATCCTAAATTAAGGAGAAAACCAAAAAAGCTCAAGGGATGAAAGAAGTCCCAGCTAAGATGTGTAGGGAACAGTAACTGCTGAAATGTCTGTTTGGAGAAAGCATTCCTCACATGGAAGATATCTAACATTTCGGGCTAATATAGCATTTGCAACATTATCCCAAAGTACACAGAAAGAATTATTATTTTTCTTTGTCTTGAAATGTTCATGGGTATTTATGTAGCAAAAAATACTATCAACACAAAAAAAAAATACCTCCCACATACCATAATATACAGACTTTCTGAACACTCATGGTAGGAGCCCGTCATTCACACCCATGTATTTGTGTATACTGAAAGAACCCACCTTATCATCTTTGGAGAACTGAAATGTTTGGTTGTTTACCTTGTGCAATGTAATTCCTGATTAAATATAAGGAATCCAAAATTTGCAATGTACTCCATCATTAAGGCAATTATGTGTGATTTTGCTACAGTTGGAATACCTATAAAAAGAGCATGGCAAAGATTTAACTTCTGTATGGTACCATGAATCATATATCCAACATTTAATACTCAATATTCAAGATGATTAAGCATTATTTAAGTCAAAGACTCAGTCTCTAAAATTTAATTAAAACTATAGTTTAAAATATCTAAATTTGAAAGAATCTTTTTGGTTAAATAACTACCCTCCATATTTTATTAAATTCTACATTAACTTGAAAGAACTTATCTATAAGTTGCATTTCTGCACACTCCATGTGAACATTATTGTAACTATATTAGAATAAAAAATTTATATATGCACTTAAATTAAATGTAGACACTGCTGATTTATTAGCAGAGCACTAACATGCCAAATGAAATCCAAGCAGAACCTTATAATTTCATGTTTGGAGACTACCTGGAACTTTGTTCATAGCAAGGAGCAGACAGATGCCCTTTTCTCCAAGGATCTCTATCGGACTGCCAGGATCACACAAAAACATGGACATGAAGAAGGAAGAAAAATAGGCTCCAAATAAGGCCTAACAATCTCCACTTTCCATTCACTTGTTATTTCTTACGTCTCAGATGATGCAGGTCATTGATTTCAGGACAGGTTTCTTTACTCCCAATAATTTATTAAAAATTCCTAACTAGATGGAAACCCTTCATACTCTTAATTGTAGTTTAGCTTTACTAGTGAACCCATTTCTTGAGTCATAACAAACTGAGAAGAGAGAGACGGCTTTTCTTCCATGCAATCTGCAAACATGGTAACTGCGTGATATTTTTATAACATGAAGTTTAGATACTGGCAATACTAAGCCTGAGCCTCCATCTTTATAAAACCATAATTCCTTGTAAAACCAGTATGTTTTTATGCATATAAAGATTATATAACCACACACCATGCCTCTTCTTGCTACTGTCTGAGTTTTAAGCATTGGTGAGTGCAATTTGTCTTGAATTTCATATCTATTGTAGGAGGAGCAGCTTCAAGCAACCCTAACGATCCTTGAGCTGGCACTCTGCAGTGAGGCTCTCCATGGCACAAAGGCAGCTCCCTATCCACCAGCCACCCAAGCGCTGGAGTGCGTGTAGAGGAGGAACAGAGTCCTGATTGGTCACAAATCACTCGGACCCCCAATAATCTGAGGGATATAGAACTGCCTTCAGGCTCTCTCTACTTATTCTGGGGATCAAAGGAGCACAGTATTGCTCAGGCTATATTTTAAATGGTATTTAGATGCTATAAGATTCAAGTGGGCGCTTAGTGAGACTGATAAAGCATCTGAAGGCCATTGTCTCCTGCTTTTCATGTGCAAACCTGTGTACTTTTGTAAATTTACGCTATAGAGCTATTTTCTCCAAGTGGGTGTATGTATTTATTATCACTCATGCAACTACCCTTCTGAAGCTTTGCTTTTGGCTGCTCAGCTCCTGCTAAAAACCCAAATGTTTCTGTCTTTCAAACCAGTAAAATGGTGAGCAGCTATGAAAACTGATGCCCATTATGTTCAGCCAAACAGTCAAAAAATTAACAAGCTAGGAAAGACTTGTCAATAGAAAACTATTAAATTTGTTTGCTCAAGCTGGCAGCTGGAACAGACATTTCTGAATCTAATGCTGAAGGCAACCATCTCACTGAAATGTGATGCCATGTATGACAGGAGCAGTGTGACAGACATTCAGGGGGAATATTAACCTGCCAGTTTTACCACTGGTAGCAAATTTAAGAGAGAGGAGGAAAATGTTAATATTGAATATTTATAAAGCATTTACTTGCTTAACAGTTTCTTCTTTTGAATGGCAATCCTGAGCTAAAGCACAGTTTTAGAATTCTTTCAATGTGTCACCAAAAAGAAAAAAAAAACCAAAACAAAAAAAAAAAACACCACCCAAAAAACAAAACCTGGAAAAGTGTCAGATCTCATTGTTAAGGACCTGAGCCACCTGGTCTCTTGGGAGAAGAGATTAAGTGAAATGAGTAGGAGACAAAGAACACCGTACAATTTCATCTGAACTTCAGAACTCAGCAGCTCTATTTTGCAATTTTGTAAGTACACACAGTACTCTATTTACTTTTAAATTGCTTTTCCACTTTGTTTAAACTACATGGTGAGCAGATCTACGTTACTCACCTACGTTCCAGTCAAAGTCAACTTTAGTTCTTTCTTGTTCATTTTGTGCTTCACTTCTGCAAGCAGTGTGCAACATATTCTTGAGTATCTGATTGTATTACATTTCATATCTTATATACGTTTCTAGGCCATTCAAATAACTATATAAGATGGTGCAGTCACACTTGGGGGAAACAGCGTGTCTTTGAATGCAACAGCTGCAATGTTGTTATCATAAATTAGGTGCTGTATACACAACACTAGGTATTTGTCAAGGCTTTGGTATTTAGGTGCCTCTATTAGGATTAATATGTTTCAAGAAAGCTGAAATACTGCAGCAATTAATCAAGTTTCCATAATTTAGGTAACCTTGATTTAAGCAAATTATCCTTAAAGCTCTCAAGAATCAATGGTTTAGATAAAACTGCTGAGTCAGTAACTCTGTGGTCTGTAACTAGATTCTTGGGGTTGATTTATGGAATAATTTCCATGCCTTAGTCCTCCCCTTGATGCTTTTAAAATTAAAATGTAGTCCCCAGTGCATACAGCAGTTCTGCAGGGCTCAGCCTCAGGAGCCACCCACCCACCTGTAAGGGCTTCTCCAGGTCTGAGCTGCAGCGCCAGGGGCTGTACAACATGTTCAGCCTAAACACCATTGCCTACTCCTGCTCCTGCTCCTCCTCCTCCTCTTCATGTTCTTTTTGAAAACCACCTCTATGTCTGTACTCACCAGCAAAGTCTTAATGGATTTCAAAAGGAAAGAAATTGGGTCATAGAAAACCATCCTATGTGTTGAATCAGCAAAAATGTTGTCCATCTCTGGAACATCTTAGACATGCAGGGGAGACAGAAATATTGAAACTGTCTATCATTTCATTAAAGGAAAATAAGCATATATTCTAGGTTATTTAATTAATGATGTGAACTGAGATGAGCTAGGAAACCAACCATCATGTCCTTCCAACAGAAAAACAACTGAAAGAAAGGAGAACTAGGGAACTATTGATGTTAGATTGTACTGCATTTGTTTGGTAAATCTCCAAAGAGAAATGCAAACCAGGGACAGGAGAAACAAATAACTGCCTTGAAGAGATGTGGTGGAAAAAGAAGGAAGCACCTGTTCAAATATTTTTACAGAGAGCAAAAAAAAAATTTGCCTGGAAGACAATGTGCAAATTTATTCTATGGGGAATTGAGACGGTGTTCCGGAGACTGTTACAAATCTGGTTTTAAAATGTTTTTTTGTCTTGGTGGTGAAACACACAACACACAGAGATTGAGAAAGGGAAGCACTCTAAAGGAAAAATAGAATGTCAGTATGATCTGTGGAATCATTTTGTCCAGGAATTTCCCTCTTGAGACTTACAAATGTGTATTTTCTTTCAAAGCTGACATTGCAGGACAATTTGTCAGAAGCTGGCCTCTAGTGTCACAATTGGCTGGCACCCGTTCTCCACTTCACCTACACAAACTGAACTATCACTAAGCAAGTCATGAGTACCAGATTCCTTACTATTCACACCCACAGAACTCCAACAAGTAAGAAGAAAACAATGTGGAATGTAACAGCAGAAGTTGTGGAAGGCACGATGAAGTGTGTAACATGCCTTTTAGTAAGAACAGCAGTATTGAAAATTTTTTCTTTTTTCTTTTTTTATACAGATTAAACAAATGAAACCAGAGACAATACAGTTTTAGGTCAATCAAGACCTTATCCAAAGTCCATTGAAATAAACACAGTATTTCCTGTTGATGCCCATGACCATTGGTTTGGGTTCTACGTATGAAAAGTGAATTTCTTGTGAGGAATATCAGCAGGTCATGTGCACTGGAAATATAGCTAATAATGCTCTCCCAAGAAGGAGAAAATAATAAAGAAGCTTGCACAAACAGGTTTTGATTCAGTAACACTCCTGCTTGTTCATGGAAATCGATGGCAAAGAAGATAGCTCACCTTCCTTCAAGCCACACTGGAGCGCATTGCTAATGTTAATGTAACAGTTAATGAGTTGATGACATCAAATATAAATATGAAGCAAAACTTCTAAGACTTAATCAGAAGTCAATACTTAAACCTTCTTTGGAATCTACCACCAGCTCCTTATTTTATTTTTTTTTCCTTTGTATCTAAAAGTAATGTTCATGCCAAAAGAGCAAAAAGCAGATGCCTCTTGAATTCAAGTCTGTTAGAAATGGCTTTACCACATTTGCTGTCTAGTGCTGCAGAATGCATAAAAATAATGTGTTTGCATTTTGACAGTAGATTCTAAAATGTATCATGAAGTACTTTCCAGGAATATCCAAATACAGCATAAAAAATTTAATCCTGAAATAGGATTCACAAGAACAGATCTCAATAAAAAAGTCTTGATTCGTCAGAGAACATGAATAAAAGCAACCAGAAAGAAACAAGCTTAGTTTCATGATCATAAAGTGCCCCCACTCTTCTGACTGGAGTTCATCGGTGATATACAAGAGCCATGAAGGACAAAGGCACATATTTCTTTCCATGTGAAAAACTCCCCCAAAACTCAGAAAGGAAATAAGAAAATAACTGGGCATTGGCAAAGAAGAAAACACTTCCTTCCAGCTGAGCTTTGCTGTGAATGGAGTATCAATAAAGCAAAAAAAAAATACCCCTAGGTAAGAAGAAAGGCTAATTAGCAGAATAGTGAAATGGCAAAGTGAAAACTAGACCATCAATTAAAGGTGTGAGGCAAAGGCAGTACAGAAGCAGGCAGGAACATATTCTACAAGGTAAAGCCCAACTACAGCACTTAAGTTCAATTTATGACAGATATTGTAGCTGAATTGAAAAGCCTGCTGAGGGTATGATGAAATAATAATGATAAAATGAATGAGAGCATTCTATAGCAAGGGAGTCCTCATCATAACCACATAGGACCAAACTCATCAGTTTAAAAGCAGGTTCCAATTTCCCATGTAGCAAAACTACTTTCTGCATTTTAAATTTCACTCCTACTAAGATATTACATACTCGCATTAGGCAAACAATTTAGCATTATCCTGTTTAGAATCAGATTTATTATTTTTAAAAGCAGAAGAGCTGCACATATGAAACACTATTTCTTCTCATAAATTTAGCAGAATCTGGCTTGATGGAAAGGACATCTTTTTGTATGTATCAACAATAAACCAATGATTTTCACATGCAGGGAGGCATGAAAAATTCAACGATTTCAATCAAAGGTGGATTTATCTTGTTTCAATATTGGAAGTAACTGGTAATCTAAGAAGTAATCATGAGCTAAGCTACTCCAGATGTTAGTAGCTCTCATTTCTGGATACGCACAATTCATTTCTAATCTGGATTTCCAGTGTTTGGTTCATGATCATCTGCTATGGGACACATTTCAACACTTCTTAAGCTTTATGTGGGGAAAAAAAATATAGATTACAGTGCTCAGGCCTGTAGTGAAAGGACCTTCTATGACACTTTCCCTTTTCTTTGACATCAATGAGAGGAAAACTTTGACACATTTCTTACTTAGAGAGGATCATACTGACTGCTCTGTTCTTGCTCACATACATAAGAGATCGATTCACTGTGTCAGTTATAACACTGGAGTACAAGCATGTGTTCAATTTCTATTGCCATTATTTTGCACAACTTCACAGCACCAAATTCTTCCAATGATTTGTTAACTGAATTTATCTAAATTTCAGGAAACAAAGAACCCCATCACCACAGAGACCAGAATTCATTAATGCCCAGAGCCATAAGGGGCTGGTTTGGAGCAGGTTATAGACACTGTTTACTTGAACAAGAAGTAGACACAGGAATCAGTTTCTTGCTGGAGAGAGAATAGGAATGCCATTTTGACTTAATTATGACCTGCTGCAATAATGGAGCATTTTCCACTGGGAAGAAAAGCTTAATCCCCTGTCAATTATTCCTCCAGCATTAAAAAAGCAGTGTGATACAGCCCAAATGTCCTGCAAAAAAATTGCTGGTGGGCATGTGGCAGAAAAACACAACTGCTGAGATTTTCAGTCAGTCCATCCAGCCCTTCATCATTCTGCAACATTTATATTTAACAACCCATTAGTCCTGTCATATCTGGAGGACTCAACATGAACCTGAATTTCTTCATTCGTATCAATGGAGTGCTAACATTGGTAACGTTAATCTAAATTAATGCTTTTACATCCGCTACTGCTAAACAGTATCATAACGAGATAACAGTCCTGTTCAGCAAGCTTCAGCATCCTCTTAAGAAATGATCTTGGTTTTCAAGAGATGTTTTGTTTTCAGATACAGTGTAGAATTAACAGCTGTTACTACAGGTAACACCTACTTTTTCAATATTTGTGCTAAAATTATCTCTGTCATGTGGTTTGCATGATGTGTCTGAGGGCTGTCGTTTTTCTACAGAGATATGACCTTCAGGTTTCAGATGCTCCTTGGCTTGTAAAATTATTATTATTGTTATTATTNTAGCCATGAAAAATCCTGAAAAATAGTTTTGCAAAAGAGGTTATATATTTAAACATAAACCTAGTTTATATTTAAATTCTCAATTCTTACCTGGCTAGTAAAATACTTAGCTAATAAACTATTGTTTAAAACATCATTTGTAAAGACATACCCCTACAAATGCAAAAATATGCATTAGTTAATATTTTCCACATACCTTGAAGTTAGATCTGTTAAAAGGTAAAAGGGAATAATCCTCATAACAATCCGTGAAAACAATTACCTTTTTTAGCTTAGATCCAGGCCTCAGCAGTGTCCCTTGTTTATCTGGGCATTGTTTAATTACCTGGAAGGACAAAATACACACAGTAAGACTTATCAGTGGCAGAGACTCACAGAGTCACAAAGAGAAAAGCTGCAACAGTGAAGAGCGCCAAGGAGACAAATATGCTAAAGAGGAAACTTCAGTGTGCCAATAATTGCCTCGCAGCAATTTTTTCTAGCTTTTTCTTACTAGTAAAAATATGGAAAAAATTCTTCTTGGCCCTGATGTGGTTGTAATTTACACATTTCTGCTGGTATTTGCCGGGATGCAGGCCCCCAAATGTATAATGGATATCAATCCATAGGAAACAAAGGCAACTAAACGCCTTCAAGCTGAACTAGCAAGTTTTCACATTGCCTGTAAATATTCCCCAAAACAGCTGCAAAATCGGCACCTGACATAATCCTTGACACGGCAAGCTTATGCCAAAAAGAAGCACAGGTGTCTGTTTTCTGGAGAGGAAAGGCACACAAGTCGTTTTGGGCAACAAGAGAGATACAGCCTAAAATCCTACAGCTCTGTGTACAGCAAGGAGACAGGACTGGCACAGGAACCCTGTGGGTAGTTCTCATTCTGCTGAAATACCCTTGAAAACCAAATCCAATGCCAGCCCTGTGCCAGCAAAGTCCTCACAGATGATCTGGTGTGTAATATATTGTTTGACTGGCTTATGAATCAGCAGATGACTGACAAGGACAGCTGCCAAATGGGTAATTACATAAGGCTTTGTAATATTAACTAAAAAGCAGGGGAAAATGAAGCCTGATAGAAGTAATTCATAACTTTTATCACTTGTCATGCAGAATCTTTTAAGTGCAGTGCCAGAATGTATATTATTTTGCTATAAAGATGCCATAAAGATCAGTGTTAACTGCTGCTGGAGACCAGTGATAATTTGTCCTCCACTTAACCTTCTCCTAAGCCCCTGTCAAACTGATTCCAGCCTAGTACAGAACATTACCTGTACAGCATCTCCCAAATCAACAGTATGGGAATTGCAGTCCTGCTTTGCCCCATGACTTGATAGGATGTATGAATGGGAGAGCATGGGTGCAACAAGACCTGAGTACCAGAAAAACCTGAGCTGTGTCCTGACTCCTTACAAAAATTGCAGTGTTCCAACAGCCTGAATTTTGTTTAGGATAGCCCTGCCTGTGACACAATCAGCGTAGGAACTGAAGATGTATCAGAGCCTTGGACTAGCAGAAAATGGCCTCCACTTGAAAAATAATCATGGATGCATTAGTATAAAACAAATGGATTTTCCAGCCCAGGGTCTATTCAAGAATCACAATCCCTATTGCCAAAATGAAAGGACTTTTTTTTCTCAGCCTATGCATATGACCTTCTAAACATGTCTCAATTTGCAAAGTCTAGTAACAAAAAAATCTCCATCACGTGTTAGTAAATCAAACTCAAGTGTGACACTGTTCGTCACACAGACACACACACAGACTTTGGTGAGAAGGCATGAACTATTTATTTAAAAAGATCTGACTCCATTACATAGTATTTCTACAAAGGCCAGGGATTGGGGGAGAAGGTTGACACCTCTCCCCATCCCATTGGTCAAGACAACTGTCCATCAGCTGTCCATATCTCTAAGAACAGGAATGAAAACTTTCCTTGAATTTATGAAAACATTGCCTCTGTTTATAACACCCATGCCTGAGAAACAACCCAAACCATGAAAACTGTGAAACAGAAGAAAAGGCTAAAAATCAGGGCGACACGAGTGTTCTACTTTTTCATGCCAAAATTGTAATTCCCACATCCTACCCTAACATTTGACTTAGAAATATAAACACCTTATTTCAGCTCTAGTCCATAGTAAGCATGGAAGGAATGTAGTATTTTAGAAAAGGCTTTTTGTTCAGTTTAGCTTCCTATTATGGTTACAAATTTTTGAGCAGAAATATGAATGAAGACTACTTTTCATTACGTTTTCAAGTAAGAAATATGCCTTTACAGGGGAAAAAAAAGTAGAATAAAAAAAATTGTGACAGGGAGAAATGGTTAGTGCAAAAAAAGATAACAAATGCTTAGTGATGTTTTCTAAAAAGCAATTGTTTCTGCTCATAGAGGAACAAAGGGGTGTAGCACTAAGTGCTGGGATGGGACTGGTTAATGTACTTTCATGTCTATGTGCACTTGTATTTCATGATGTGCTAAAAATACTCTAATTAAGGCTGTTGACCTAGAATGAAGTAAAATAAGCAATAAATAGAGCCTATCTAAATCATAAATTAGAATGCAGAGCTGCTACAGAGGGTTTCTTAATTCAGTGAGCATGGCAAAAAGCATAATATAAAAAATAAAGCTCTTTGTAAATTAACAGTGTAGTCAGATCCTCACAAGAGAAGTATCTCCAGAACAACAATAAAACCAAAATCAACCAAACAAAAAACCCCACAAACAAACAAACAAACAAACAAAACCACCTCCACCACCAAAAACCTAGATCTGATTTTGCTGAAGTTTTCTCCCAAGCTCTTATACTGAAATCATCAAGATTATTCACGAAAATAAAGATTTTGGTTTAAGTCTTGGTACTTTGGAAGAAACCCGAATTCTGCCTTCACATCATCTACCTTGTACCAAGCTTACAGAGAAGCAAATATTGAACCTGTGTGGCTCATAGGACTATGTCCAAAAAACATCAACTGAATGAACTAAAAAATACTGCTGTACAGGGAAAAGAAGGTGGAAGTAGAAGATCAGTGGTTCAATTCACACTGCACAGCCCAGTTTAGATAACTAGAAATAAAATAAGCAGTGTTTTATAGGAAAAAAATGATACCTAGTTGTAGCCAGAGCAGAAGAAATTAAGTTATGAGTATCTGCTGCTGGGGAGGAAAACATGATCAGTAAAATTTGTGGCAAACATTCACATGGCTGTAGACCTCAAACAGACGATGTCTGTGGCAAGGAAGAAAAAATGAAAAGAAAAAGCTGTGTGTTGCATCTTTGCCAGCTTGCTCACATGCATTTCGTCCTTTTTGCACCAGGATTGTTTTCTGCCCTGGGCAAAACTGTAAATGCACAATTCACTTGATCTGCCTGACCACACAAGAGTACTGGAGTATTCTCTGAAATACAAACTCAGTGTGCTGCATGATGTAGTGCTCTGTGACTCTAAGTCATTAGGATGGGTTTATAATTCTGTTTGATAACTGATGACAAAATATTCTTATAATGAAAAAAGAAGATATTTCCATCTTTAGGAATTACTTCTTATATATAAAGTTTATTTTTGAATATATATATATATACACACACACACACATCATATGTATATACACACACATAATCGTCATCCGTTCATGTGCATAAATGAATGAACAGCACCATTTCCTTCCTAATATACTAGAAGGAAAATTTTGTAAAATTTAAATGGATTTACAAAATTAGTGCATTTTCAACAGCCTCAGTTTTTTGTAAGATGAGCCTTGATCTTCTTCAGAAAGAGCATCCTAATGATTTCTTTTTCTTTGTTTTAATGTCTACAAGGTGACCTCTTGAGAGGTAATAACAGAGTAAGATGAGAAGATTCTTTGCTCTGATCCTTTTCATCAAATGGAGGCTTGTCATTAAACTGTAGTTGTAAAAAGCCATAGTAAAAAACAAACAAAGACAAAACAACTTGTAGTCTTTCAGAAAATATTTTTCCTTTATTTTATGCTACTAAATTAAGAACAAACACAGAAGATTTTTATAAGTCAAATTCCATGAAAAAACAAAACACAATATTACCTGTTCTGGGCAGTCTTTAAGGTTATGAGAACTGGTTTCAGTATCAGGTGTCTGTTTGACATGGATGGGAGTTCTGTTCTGAAATGTTCTGCCTGGTCTTGAACCAAGGCAGTCACTTGAAAAATACTCAGCGTATGTGATCTACCTCTGAGTACTTGAATTCCTTTGGTAAATACACATGTAACTATCCAGTTCTACTCCACCAGAGGCTAGAGTGGAATGCTGTTCGCCAACCCTGACAATAATTTTTTCCTTTTGTTTAAATGGAATTTTCTGTATTTAAATTTGTGCTCATTGCTTCTTGTCCGTCACAACTGGAGTATCTCACATTCCAAAAGCATTTTACAACTTCAATCCTGTATATGCTTATAGCCAGCTTTATAAAAATTTTCTGTCTGCAAACACAGTCTCAGATTAAATATCTCCCAGCCTGGTATTTCCCTTGACATATTTATCAAGTACAATCATATCCCTCCTTCCATCTGTGTTTTGCTAAACCAAACAAGCCAAGCCTGTTTACTCTCTTACATGATATTCTTTCCTTTCTCTGATCATTCCGCTGTTCTTTGTCTGCTTCAGTGTGTATTAATAGCTCTCTAACACAAACAATCAAAATTCCACATAATGCTGAATGAATCTGCAGTGCAGGATGCCAGTAACACTTCCCCTTTCCTAAGAGGATATTGACTTTTGTGTTTGCAACTTGAAAATGTTAATAGCATTAAAATTAATAATATCTATATTATCCATCCTAGATGCTGCATTCACTTTCAATCAGAATGGATGATCTGCAAGTTCTGTTGTGCAAAAGAAAACATGAAAAGCAGGGTCATTAATCCTGCTTTTCTAGACTGCAGAATTGTATTCTGTTCTACATTTACCTTTACATCTTCTTTTCTTTTACCCATTGTTCCAAAATAAAAATAATGGGACAATATTAACAGACCTGTGATTTTTCCTAGATTACAGTTTTTTCCTGTTATTTCTTTAATCATACTTGGCCTCCTGTAGTCTCCAAAATGGAAAAATTTGGACTTGTACTTCTATCTAGCACAACTGTTATTTTCAGTGACTGATTCTGACATTATAGAATAAAGGTCTTTATTATTTTGTTTAATGATATATTCAGCATTCTAGAACCACCTGTGTATATCTAAATGAAAATTAAACATAAAACAGCTTATCCTTATTCCTACAACTCTTTGAACAGCCCTACGGAACCATCAGATGGTTGAATGATATGGATTATTTTCTGAGGAGGAGAACCTCCCATGTGCTCCCAGTTCCTCCTGCACACAGCACTTGTGTGTCACCTCACTCTCCCCAGTGTGTGAATTCCAGCAGAATGTTGTGAAAGCCACGTTTCCTTTCCTGCTGGGGATGCCTGCTGTGAAACATCATTTTGAATCATGGTTAATCACCACCTGCTTGACCACCACAACTGTGTTATACAGCTACCAGATGGCAGCTGCACAAAGTACACCCTGGCAGTTTTTCTCTGCCTACTTATTAGTGCTGTATTCTCCAGAAAAAAAACCAGCAAAAAAGAGTATTTGGATCCTGTCACGGGTCTGCATTTTACTTTACTTCTAATAGAATGTTAACACACAATAGACAGACTTAGGACTGGGCACTTTGTTTCCATATTTAAAATACTAGGCATTTTCTTGAGTTTAACTAGTTGGGCACTTTTTTTGCAGAAAATATAGTACATTATAAAAGCAGGTAAGGAGGGAACCACCATTAGTCACATGAAATACATGGGTTTTTACACACCATGGTTGAGAATTTCCTTTCTGTGTAAATCACCTAGAGTGCTAAATGACACTCAAATATACACTTCGTGAGAATTTTCAATGCCGAACACAAATCTTGAACATAAGACTCTAGAATTTCTTCCAGAACAAGAATGCAGTAATGGTCTCAGAAAAGTGCAATGAATATGCAAACAGCAAAGATTAGAGTCATCTCTTCTCCATTTGCTTTTAGAAGAGACTACTTAACATCCACTGGAGCTTTTGAATATTATGGAGATGTGATGCTTGATTAGGCCTTTTCTTCTCCATGGTCAGGTGGGATGCTGTGTCATTCTCCCATCAAAACAAAATACACCAGACTGATGTTGTCTTACTTACAGGCTACTACATTGCTTTCCACTTGAGAAAATACTTGAAAACAACAGAAATCTAAGAATAACTACAATTTTGGTTGCCCCGATTTAAAGCTGGAGCACCCTTGACTTCCTTTGAAAACACAGAATGAATGTAAACCAGTTTCTGGAGAAACTCAAGGAAAATATTTGCCACAGTCTTCAAAATCATCCTAATGCCAATGGAGTACTTGGAAGAGTTTTTCTGAATAATGCATGTGTATCCAGGTACACACTGGAGCTTTAACTGAAGAAATGTAAAAATAGATGATCATTAATCCTGCATTTTTCATTATCTCCCTTCCTTATTGAGCATGATGCTCCTTAGATCAGGCTGCATCATACCAGTTTCTCAGATCTTTCAATCAGCCATGACATAAGTGTTCATTTTTAATTCCATCCCATCAGACAGAGAACTTTCAGAGACAAAGTTACCTTTGTTAAGACATAGGAATTATACCAAAAGGGCTGTAAAGAAATATTTATCTACTGCCCTCAGTACTTTAAAAAAACCCCAAGTTAACCATGGACAGAGAAGACTATCCAGGCTTCCCTTCAGTATCAAGAAAGGGATATATTCAATGCTAAAAGCAGTAATGAATCCATGAAAGACCTTTTTGTTTATTTGAAGTGAACGTGACCTGTGTGAGGAACAGGCATGAAGTCATAGCTCTGGAAGAATTCAATCCATGGGAATATTGATGCATAAGCATTTGAAAGTGAACTGAAATTAAAATAGACAGAAAAGCCAGAGATTAAAAGTTTGGAGGGGGTTTTTTTCTGCTTGTCAGACCCAGTATTTGACAATGTTTTACTAATTTCACAGTAATGATAATAATAATTTTATGTAAAGAGACTTGCTAAAATACAATTTTTTACATATATATTTTACTTAGGTATATATTTTTACATTACTACCCTAAACCAGGACAATTACATATATATATATGTGTGTGTGTGTGTATATATATATACACACACATATATATATACATATATATATATATATATGAAAATAGCTTTCAAAACATGGAATAAGCTTCCATCTAGTATAAGTGTGATTTCTTGCCCATTAATATTTCAGTGCAAAGTAAGTCTCAAAATCTATCCATGACCCTGGCACAAGGCATGTACTAACAGAATGTGTTGATTCCATAGCTATTGGGAGGCATCATGAGTACAGAAAAAGGACAAATGTTGGCAACAAAAATAGCAAGAGTGGGAAGAAATTACACTGTACAAAATTTTCCCTTTGGTCAAACACTGGTTTCTTCTAAAAGTTTGTATTAATAAATTTGGAATAACAGACAAACTTTGTGACATCTTCTGAACAAATATCAAGTTAATCTAACAGCTAAAATTTTTCTATTAGTAAATCTTATGTTGTCATTTTATCTTAGATATTTCTTATAATCGACACAATGAAAAATAGGAACTCTGACTCACTAAAAAAGAATAGTTACTATTTATTTTGATTTGTCACACCTCTTACTTTCAATGAATACAGTAGTAACAAAATATCATCCCAGCACAATCAGCCTTCTTGTGCATCAAAACATCAGCTGCATGTTTCAGAATGAACAAGAAGTATAACCAGGTCCTTGAGACTTCAAAAAATTGTATTTTATCTCCAACATTGTAAATAGAATTGGTGTGTATTTTTTTCTTACTGATTTTTTAAAGAATCCTCTGAATCTCTTCCAAATTGTTCTTGTTTGAACTAAAATATTTGACTACCCATTTACCCTATTTTCTGATCCAAAGGCAGTGGGAGTTACCTTAGCTCACATCACAGTTTCTGACTAGAAAATCTGGGGCACTGCATTAAAAAAAAAGGTTTTCCCCATTTTATGTGTAACAGGTGTGGACTAGAGTTCACATCAAGACAAAACATCTCACCATTTTGTGTTTCTCAGTGTTCTCAGAGGGAGCTGCTCCTTACAGGCTGAAGAGGGCAAAACTCTTACTTGTGTTCTATGCTGTCCAGACAAACCCCTGGAATAGAATGGCTAAAACAAAGCAACACTCACTGAAAACAGATTGAAAGAAAGAGTTTTGGAACAGCGTTCTCTGGTTTGCCCCTTTTGCAGACTTAGTGAATGTAGGTTTTTTTCATAATAATGAAAAATAGTGATTTTATTGCAGCTCTGCATAGTTTGTTCATAGCTTTGCAGTGAAAGAAATAGTTCCCATCTTTTCAGTTGTCTGAAATCTCCATTAGAAACACTCATAAGTGGACACACTTAGCAGAGTTAAAATCTGCTTTTCCTTGACTGTAAAGGTTCTACAGCATCCCTCCATATAGTAAACATTAACTGCCTTATCACAAGAAAAACATTCTCCCAGAATTAAAAGCAATTTAAGAGGTAAATATTGCAGCTTTACAGGGTGAATTCCCATGCAGCCACAAGGACCCTTTAATTTTTTTCTTAAATTGCAGGTTCTATATTTTCAAACAAAAATAACTCTTCTCAATACTCTTAGAGCTGCAATGAGGGATAGGCTACATCAATTTGGTTAGAGGAATATTTTCCTTCCTTTGAGATTGATTTATACACATCTCTCGAAAAATGATTCATAGGAGCCAGTCATTTGGACTTGCAAATGCGGTATGGGGACTCCTTGTCACCTGTCAAATGGATGCAGCACATTTAAACAAAGAAAGAAAAGGCAGAAGTCATACCAGGGAAGAGATTAAGCTTCACTTATACTAACCATCACAACTCCAGTTCCCCGTACTCATTCATTGCTGTGATTACCCTAATTAAGGAACTTCCCTGGCTTACTGGGTCTCTTAGTTCACACATGTGTTATCAAAAGTACGTCTTGCCTACCCACGGTAGCAGAAACTGGGATAGGAGCCACTCTGGCTCACAAAGTACACTATAGTAGCTGTTCTGCATTGCTTCTGCTCGAGATGTTGTACAACATATTCAGCCTGCTTGAGGAGCAAACTTTGAACAGCAGCGTGGGAATGTCATTCACCTGTCATGTAAGCTGAACTTAATTATACAATAATTGCACATCCGATACACCGAGAGTGGAAGGAAGCAGCATTTCCTTGTACTTCCCATGACACAAACATGTATTATTCATTCATTCTGTTACTATACTGAGGTTCTGTTGCAGGCATTACCATTTTGCTTTAAGGTGCGATGAGTAATATATTAAGTAGTAATGCAGATGTTTATAGAAATGCTAAACTGGAGTCTGAAATGAATCATCACAGAGAGCACATGAGACTGACAGATTTATTCCTGGCCAGAAAAAAATAGAGTTATTAAGGTTGGGCAGGACCAAGGAAATTTTTGTCATTTTTTTCACAACTCAAAGTAGAGCTACTTATGAAGTATCTGTTTTCAAAAACAAACAAATAAACAAAAATTCTCCTAAAAATTTGAAGAAAGAAATGGGTCAAGGTTCCACAACACAGGGTACTGGCCTGACTACCAGTCACAGCTGGATCTTATCCTGAAGTCATTGAGTAATAGACTGTTATGCAATAGGAGGGACTTCATGGAAACCACACCAGAGGTGACAACAGAAACAGGGAGGAACAATATGCAATTGAAAGGCAAAGATATGCACAGCTTCTTGGAGAATTTAAATGATTTGAAATTTTGTTTTCATTTGTACCATAAAAATCCACAGCTAGTTCATTATACACTTCTCTATCTCAAAAATGAGGATTACATTATTGAATTACCTCAGATTAACCCAGTCCATCCTGAAACAATCATTTCAGAAATGTGTAAGATAGACATATTAGTGAAAATCAGCATCCTGAATAGTATTAAAAACCTCCCCAAATAGCTGCTAATATACTTACTTTCAGTTTACAAGATTTTATTCTGCCTGATTGACTGAAACAGAAATAAGCAGCTGTCTAAAAGACATGAGATATTCTGTTGTTTAAATTAGTGACAGTAGGTTCTGTGTAAAAGCATAAACATCCTTTTTTAAAAGATCCCACAGCCCTAAGTGCCATGGGATGAAGGTCTATCCAGTGTGGAAAGAAACTGCTCTTTAAAGAACACTATGCAGGGAGTAAAGTGAGAAAATAAGAGCTTTTTCTCTACATTTTTATTCAAGAAACTACCTGGCCGTATAAGAAAAAGGAGCCTTGCCTAATGGCTGACTCTTCTACTTAAATCTTCCCTCTATTGGTACTGTCAAAAGGCCTCTTTTAGTCCAGTTTGAGAGCAGTTTCCAATCAAACTGTAATAAGATTGTCAGACTGAAGTAATTATAGAGAGAAATCACAGACTCAGCAAAAATGAATAGAGAGAGTCCCTTAATTCTTAACAGCTCACCAGAAAATAATTTCCTTTTAAAGTGAAGGGAAAACATGAGCAGCTTTATCAGTTTGCATGACAGAGTAAAATGCCTGAGCAAACTGTGACAATGGACACTGCTATACAATATAAACACTAAATATTGCAAACAATCAAATGCTCCTCCACAATTTTCTCACATCTTTTTTCAGACACATATATAGCAATACACTTAAACATTATAGAAAAATGATTTTTTTATTTACAAGAGAACATGAATAAATATAAATCATGTCCAACTTCAATGTCTGAGCAGGATATTCACACAGTCAGCTTTATTCAGTTAAGTCACACGACTGAAGTAGAGCCTTGTCTGCCATACAGTCAGTGACAGCTCAATGACACTTGAGTGGATTGACTCATCCTCTGGAAACTCCACTGACTCCTAACTCCATGGGTCACTAACTCAAGCACCCACTTTTGTTCAAGTGCACTAAAAGAATAAGGTTCTTTTCCATGCTACACATCAAAGAACAATTGGATTTTGTGTTGTTTTCTACCCTAA
Source organism: Donacobius atricapilla (assembly GCA_013397315.1). NCBI lineage: Eukaryota > Metazoa > Chordata > Aves > Passeriformes > Mimidae > Donacobius > Donacobius atricapilla. The sequence continues at coordinate 31,189 of WBMY01013892.1, forward strand.
ACTCCACAGGCTTTTTACACAGAAAATTTTGCCAAACTTCTAATCATTTTCCAGGAAGATTCCCTAAAAATTTGCGTTCAGCAAAATATAAATAGCAATATCTCTTTTAATTAGATATGGCTTGATTAGACAATACCCTTCACAAAGAATGTCTGATTATATTACAGATGGTTAGATTTTGGAAATTTACAGGACTAGTCTTGAGTTGGACAAAATACATATGGATCCCTAAGAATTCACATGGTATTTCTAAGGCCGTGACAATTATTTTCAGGTTATATGAGGTGAATATTTTACAAGTTGCCTTATTTGGATCATTGAGTTTTATTTTGATATCTAAAGAAAATAACTCATTCAGAATAATAATAAAAATTTATTACAGCTTTGTAGTACCAAACTAAGCAGAGAAAGCAATTGATTGTGGGTTCTGTGTGCTTTTTTCCCCTTTTTTTTTCCCCTCTACTGGAATGGTATATACACAAGGGTTTTCAGTGCTCTGCATTGACTAATGAGTGAAGCATCAATTCAAGCATACAGAACAGCTTAAGGCATTCAATAGCAGCTCACTCAGAGGCATCAATTTTAGAATTTCTTCTATTCTGAAGGAGCAAAGCCACTATCTTTGTATGTATGACTATATACATATAACCAAGCACAACGGAGAGTGACTAGCAGAATGCTGGGCCTGAGAAATGCCTTCAGATTTTTCAGATGTAATGAGGTATATTTAATAACCACTTCCACAGGAGCTAAAAATTAAGAAAATGTAATGCCAGTTTAGTATCTTATAATTAATTCATCAAAATGTGCATATTGCAGGGCCCAGTCAGTTTGCATCAGCAATGGTGTAGGACAGACTATCCCTCACAGCTGATGCATTCTTTAACGATATGAACACAATGAACTACAGCTACTGGCACTCCCAGTGCTCACTGGTTTCTTGGCCTTCAAGGGCAGACTTGAAAGCATCAGACAGTGAAGTTATGAGCTGGGAATAGTGTTATATTCAGAATGTTGTCCTATCTTGCAGTTTTATCACAGATTTTTAATGATTCATATGTTTCCCAGCAGTGCCAATGCCTGTACCATCATATAGGTATACAATCATGCAATTTACTTCAGTTTTTGAGTTTTCATTAAGAAAAGAAATGCCTGCTGGTAACCTTAGATCAGCAGCACCAGTAATAGAAAAGGGCTAATGAGAGAAATTAAGAAAGTATTAAAAATAATAGTTGCATTTGGCCTACCTCTCAGTTTCACAAGAGTTTCAGTGGAGTGTTAACCCATGCATTATTAATTTTGGTGAACAGCACAAAAAATTCCTACCATAGACAAGAAACTCCCTTACACAGGTTTACTACTCTGACTCTATCCAAAGGGACTGCAGCTATGAACATTCTGCATCAAGTGATGAGTTTTTACATCATCACTTTTAAACTGGATCTTGGATAGATGAAGTAGCAACAGCTTAGCAATGTGAATTAGAACTCTTCCAAAACAGACTTAAGGTTTGATATCATTAGTGCATATCTGGCAAAATTCAGCTTTAGTAGCATGGAAGTACAGAGAGAACAAAGATTTCTCTCACAAGACCGTGTAATATACTGAACACCTTCCCAAGACAACGATTTTACCTATTTACAGAGGTCTATCAGGAATGTGTGCCTGGATGAGTTGCAAAAGTGCCTTTTGTCTCAAACCTGTACCTTCAGATGAGCCACCTTAAGCATTGTGACCTTGGTCCTCCTTACTCCGTTAGAAATCTTGCCTCACAGAGATGTCTTTTCACTACTAATTCTTCACATTTGAAAGGCCACAGAGGACACACAGTCTCCACAAACCTCTTGCTTTCTCTTTTGGTATTTCAGACATCCCTTTGTTTCTTTAGTTTACTGTATTTTATCATCACTGCAGAAAAAATCCCACAGAAGGCCATAGAAATAGGCTGATTTGTCGTGGAGAGTGATCAGTCATCCACGACTGCAAGGAACAGTGAATCCCAATTTCATTTCAAAATCTAATGAAGTTGGCCTCTCAAATGCACTTGATGTATCTAGTAATATTAGGCTTAGACTGAAATATAAGATTTCCTCCTCAAGATCTGTCATGATCATTCGACTCAGGGTTGTTTAGAATAGAGGAAAGGAGGGGAAAAGGAGAACATGGTAACATTTTCAATGACAGAGAAATCTACTGGAATGAAGAAAGAAATAATCTTAGTCTTTATGTCCTCAGCAGACAGGGGTAAGGAATTAGTGTTGATTAGATGAAAGACATAAGATACAGGATACAGAAAATAGGAAAGGTTTTTTGATTAAAAAAGTAAATCAGCCCTCAATGACAGAGAGAATAAGCTACTGTCAGAGACTGCCTGTGGAAGTCCCAAGTTGATGTCTTTGGCAGTTTGTAAGGAAAGGATAGCCATTAATAGCAATAACAATGGAAAATTCATCACAGATGATATAGGGGAAATGTTATCATGCTGGACTAGGTGACCCCATGAAGTTCCTTGTAGTTCTCTGCCCCTACCAGTCTGGCCATTAGTACTCATATAGCACATATTATACCGTCAATTTAGTTCTTTATTAGTCACAAAAATAATTATGGAAAGATACAACAATAAACACCTACTGATTTAAAGCAAAGAGAAAAGATTGACTTGGTCTTATATTAGTATTTGAAAGAAAAACCCTATTAAGTGTAATCCTCTCCCCAAAAAGTATTGAAACATTTGGGATGATTTATTATTAAAGCCAACTCTGGGGATTGAATGGCTGTGGTAGGAGCACATGTTTATTTTCCTTTGCAGCATGCATTATTTATTTCCATTAAGTTTACTTTACTTTCATGGTACTAAGCACTTCTGCTTTCTGAGATGTATTGTCTTGTTACTACTGGGACATCTTACCCACTGCCTTCATTGACTATTTTATCAAGCATCAGATAGAGTCATTGTATAGTCTGCAATCAGTTTTGTAGTCAAGGATCCCAGGACTTTTGTCAAGCCCAAGTGTCATTTCAGCTGCTAAAATACTGCTTTAGCTTGCACAGCAGAGAAGGAAGGTGGAATAAGAGTGGGTATTATTCACCAGGCTTTGCTGATGTCTTTTTGCATTTTCCCTTTTGACGATCCCTTGTCTTGTTTCTGATACCTGAACAGAGCAAGATGATGATACAGTGCTACTTTGACAGCTTGTGCTAGCTGGAAATATAAGCATGATCTCCAGAGGTCATTTCCATTCCGTCCCTTACTGTAGGCATAGGTACAGCAGGGTGTTCCAGGTGATTTAAAAATAATTATTTTAATGAATTGAGTACTGCTGTTGCCTTTGCTTGCTGTTCACATTTTATGGGTTGAGAAAGTATTGCATCATTTAGCAAATACAGCAACTAAAGTGAGAAGCATCTGGCTATGGTAAGGAAACAAACCAAACACAAAGAGCAATAATAATTTAGCCCGTGATTGGAAAAAAAAGTAATTGGAGACAATGATTGGAGTGGAATATTCAATTGTCTGCTAAAGCTAATTATTGGCAGGTTTCAGCACATGCCTTTCCCACTTTTATGGCCATATGACAGCCTTACAAGCACTCTGATCACCTATGAGGTCTAATTCAAATTTCCTCAAGCACTTATATAATGTATTCTATATCCTGAAATCCGCAAGATTCTTGGCTGGATATAATCCTGTCTTTTCAACACCATCATGGAGAGATCACTGGGAGCCATGCAGAACCCACCTCCGAGCAGATCACAGTCAGACCTTGCCCTGACAAAGGGGGCAGGTGCAGAAGCTCCTTTCCCCAGCTCTGCTGCTGTGTGCCAGACTACAGCTACTGCTTCACGTCAGATATTTCTTCTTACCAGGAGTCTGAGTTTGGATTCTGAACACTATTCCTGAGTCCATCTAGTGGATAGTATAAGATAGCATATTTCTATACACATATATAAGTACACATACGTGGATTTCTAAAATATTTCCCATCTATTATAATCATAAAAATTTTAGACAATATTTAAAATATGGCATTTTGGCATAGATTTGAAAAATTTCCTACAGACTAAAACCTACCAAAAATACTTAAATACCAATCTTGCTGAACACTGAAGTTTCCTGCAAATCTCTCTGACCATTCTGGTTTGTGAACTACAACTCTGTTTTGCTGTTAATGTAATATGAAGGCTTCAAACTTCAACAGCCAGCTGCCAGTTCAGAAAAAGAGGAACACTGTTTTAGTTTGATACAAACAGCTTTAAACTTTCCAGAAAAAGAAAGAAAAAATCAAACCCAAAACAAACAAGCAAAAACTGAAATCCAGGTCACGTATTTGCAAAAAGCTCCCTTTTGCCTTTGGCTAGTACAATTCTACTGTTAACATCCAGTAATTTTTCTGTAAATACATTTTTGTTCTCTTTACCTTTTTTCAGGCTATTCTTCTCAATTGCTTTTCTTGTCCCATGAGTTCTTATTACTGGAAGCTAAAGTCAAGTTATGGTGGCTGAAATACAAATATTAGTCATTCGCAGTATAGAAAAGTTGGTTAAAAGCTCCATCAGGTGAAAAAGGCACTTTGCATCCCTTTTATACTTTTTTTGATCCTTGGCTGAGTGCTCCATAGAAGTGAGTACACTGTGCTTTGGAGTTTTTGAAAGAAATTACCTTTCTATTTCTGCTCTGGAAAAAGCTGAAGAGGAATGAATGTTCCTTCTCCACTCCTGTTTCAGCTCTGTCTCTGAACTGCAAACATTTTCCACAGCACCACCTGCAGGACTATCTGGCTGGAGGTTAGAATTTTAATATGTCAGGAGGGAGCATCAAATATGGTATGCTGCTGAAGGATGACAGTAATGTTACCTCTGTACATAGACTAAGAGTCAATTCATGTGGCAATTAATTTATCAGTTTGTGCCCAGACATAAAGACACTTTAAGTACCACATGATGGAAATAAGACTTACTGCTCTTAAAGATGTTTGGCTAGAGGCAAGTTTGGGTAAAACTGAAAGCTCTTTAAATCTGTCTGCACATATTGGGTTGGGGGGGTGTCGCATTTGTTTGTTTGTTAGTTTTTGAAGAGCTTAACTTGCACTTTAGTCTTGCATCTGTTTAAAAAAATGATAACAAAACTTATGAAAAATTTATGAAGAAAATGCATGAGTATTTCTAGAATTTCAAGGGAGGAGAGGCATCAGATGCCTCCAGAAGAGGGAACACGAATTATTCACCATCTTAAAAGCCAGGGTGTCCCACCTGGCTTCCAGCAGCTCCTACAGAAATACATCCTACCAGACATCTTCTTCTTTATTTGAGAACATCATTATTCCTTACTGCAGGTGGCAGCCATTTTAAAATACATTCTCTAGCTAAAAGACACTCTTAACTTTGTAGCTGCCTATCAGCAAGAGCAGATTACACCCACAGGTCTCACATTACTGTAAAAATTACTTTTTCATTTCTGCTTTTTCATGCTTACCACTATCATTCAATTCATTTCAAATCCTACCAAAATTCCTCCACTTCAATAAGCTAAATTAAACTACCACCCAAAGTAGCTCACTGACCCATTTAATTGTACTTAATATTACTCTTACCACTCCTCAGTGGTCTTAAACATAAGCCCACTGCTGATTTGTTTACATGCAATATTGTAAATTAGTGTTGATGACAGCTGCATGACAATTTCAGTAGCTGGTGAAAGAACCTTGCTCTTAATGCAGGGCTGTTTTGGGTTTTTTTAACAGCTTTTTTTTTTTTTTTTGTATTGTAAGAAATAAAATTATGTTGTCTGTCAGAGACTAATCAGACTAAACCACTGTTTATGATTCTTTACCTTGAACTAAAACCTTGAGATTTTTAAACTGTGATGAATTATTGGTGAATTTTTATCCCATGCTGCCTTTTGGTGTATGATTTCTACTTCTGTTTCTAATTAGAAATATCTCTCACAGTGTTCAGTGACATTTGAAAGCATCATTTGAAGAATTATTTTCAGGTTTTTTTTTTTAACTTTCTCAATGCTATGACTGCGAATTCTAGTGCGAAGCTAGGCAAAGTCAGAAATGATGAATGGAAAGGGAAATAGAGACAGATAAGGAAAAAATGGCTGTATTTCTGATCCCTGAAGTGGTTCCACCATGCCTTGGTCCCTCTCATCTGTGGAGCACCTCCTAAGCAATGTTGGCTGAGAGCCCTTGCCAAGTGGCTGACTTCTGGTCTTCTGCTGCCTGTGCTTTTCTTGGTTATAAATATTTAGGAGCTAGAAATCAGGAAATAACCCACTGCAACATCAGCCTTGAACCCTCCCTTGCCTATGGAAAAAGGTGTGGTATGAATAGTGCTGATCTTCTGCTCTGGTGGGCCTGATACTACTGTAAAAAGAGTTTTGCAGGGTCACAGCTGCAAACTATACCCTTCAGTAGGAATAAATGGGATCCACTGGGAAAAGAATATGGAGTAACAATGAAAAGGACCAAGAATAATGCAAGCTAACAGGGGTTAGGAATGTACTGTGAAATCACTGAACAGCCACCAGTTACAGAAACTTTCAATTATTTTCACATTCAAAATATCATCCCCAATGAGTGCAGGATGAGGGAATTTAGGTCATTCAAGGTTCACATTGCAATGTACAGATTTGCAAAAATTTTATTCTTTATCAAACCATGAGAAACCTTATTTTAAATTGACTAATTCTAGAAAAAACTCACTATTGAAGTTGATGAAGGATTTCAACTTTTTCCACACACATAAGGCAGCCATAAATATTTATTGGCTACTTGTGAATATAAATAGTTATATTTATTTGAGGATTATGTTTACAAGAACAAAGAAAAGACAAAGAATAGCATGTGACAGGCAGCTCTATCATCCCCACTAAATAAAACTTTTAACTATGAAATGCTACAGAAGATTAAGGACTAGAAATTAACTACACAAAATGACACCATAGCTAACGCATGGCCTCATCTAGCAAAATATTTTTATTGATTTCTAAGAAATATACTTGTCATCTGATTGACTGCTTTTTGGTAGATCTTTCATTGTAATTTTCATATGGTCTCAAATGCCTGTGGAGTTCACAAATGCTTTTATCATGTTCCAGAACAGATAATACATACTAAGATACACAAAAAATGGAGGAGTCAACTTTCTTTGCATGTACTCCCTCCTAATGAATCCAGAATAAGTTCTCTAATACACATTCTTATATTTATTTTGTGCTTTAAATACAACAAAGTAATTCACACAGTGAATCTACATTTGACATAGATATTAGATTTTTCAAAGCAATTAACTTTCCACAGGAAAATAATGAGAATTTTTGTATCAAAAAATGAAAAAAAAAAAAGGCAAAGGGGTTCATAGATATCTTACACAGAACAGTTCAAACAGGCCAGAAGTTTCTTTCATATTCAACATAATTTACTCAATGTAGACTACAAGGGTTTTTAAACTAAACTCTCTGTGAGTGTGGGGTTGTGCAAAAGAATGGTTAGAACCAAGCATTCACATGGCTGGGTGGGTGATTTATCAGACAACCAGTAGAGTTCTTCTGAATGTCTGCCACAGGTAATTTAGCTGCAAATGACTATTTAATTTTCTTGAGTGTGTGCGCATTTCTCTGGAAAAGGAGCTGGTCATTGATTTTGGGCCCCTGTATGGATATAGGCATTGGAGCAGAGGGAACACTGCTAGTTTTGCTGAGGCAAATGCTAAAATTTATACTAAAATAAATTGGGAGGGAAGGGGAAGGGTATGCCATGTCACGTCACACAATTTAAAAAGTCATTTTGCTGATATTCATAAATGTAGAAAAGTATCTGAAATTTCCTTTAAACTATTTTTTGCAGTACAGGGTGGTTTAAACAGCCTCCCTCTGAGATTTTTTTCTCACTTGTTTGCATGGGTTTGCATGCAGAGAAAAAGACTTTTTGTAGAAGTGCCATGCCTCTGACTTCTCATGTCTCTGATTTTTCATGAAAATGATTTCAATATGAGGTCCAAGAGCTACTTGTGAAAAATGTCATTTCAGTTAGTGCAAAGAAAATTGCACTAGAAAGGGATGGGGCAGGAGGATGACAGTGTTCTTTCTTTGGCAACAGTATCCTTTTAATTACCTCTCCTTTTAGGAATTTATTTAGTAACCTGTTACCTGTGCCACGCCAAACAGTGCTTGTTTCCAAAAAAGGAAAAAAAACTTGTCAAGTACTAAGGTACTTTGAGTAAAAGAGTAAGGAACATGGAAGATTAGACCTATAATTTCAATAAAGTGCTTCTAGTCTTTTGAAATTTTATGAGAAATGACAAAACATTGTAGGAAAAATGAATGATCTGACACACTCACAAGTACTGACACCCTTCCATTCCTTTATCTTTATAAATTATACCCTGTTAGAAATATGCTCTGTCCATGCCAACAGATCATGATTTGATAGGGAAAACAGGTATCACATACACATTCATGCGGATCAGACTGCTACAGCCAACCCATGTTGGGCACTGAAAGCTTTTTAAAGTCCTTTAACCATCAATACACAGCTCATCACTATTAGCACAATGCACATTGAGATCATTGTTATCCCTACTTTACTCTCACCCAGACACATGGTACTTGATCCCAAATATGAAAGCTTTTTGCTCCCTCCACTCTACCTCCATCGAGCCAGAAGATAAATGACTCATGAGATTTTCAGCTTTTCACAAACGATCAGCAAAGCATATACGTGTGAGTAGGATGCCTGGGGAAAACAGGGAAAGAATTAACTCACATATATGCATTCATACACATACTATAACTTCAGCCCACAGATCTCAGTTTTACTTACAAATAATTGCCACAGCTCCCAACACTACTACAACTTTATCAATGCTGGCAGCCCTAGTGTAGATGGCACCCCAGCAGCTCTCAGCAGCATCACGTCTATGAAACCAGCTCATTGCCAATCTAATTAGCACAGTGCTGAAACAGCTGCTGGTGCTGGAGAGCTGTGAAAATTGCAGCTCCTCCCACCACTAATGTCAGTGGAGGAGCAATAGTGGGAATGTTCTGTAAATGTTCCCCAGTGCAGAACAAGCCTGTGTTGGCAGTGACCTGGATTTCTCTCCTTGCTGGTCATAATACTTAAAGTAAGGCATCAAACTCCACTCTGTACTTAATATCTAATTAAGGACTCCCCATCCTACATGTTTCCTTGAAAATTTTGATGTCCTGTGTTTCTGATGACAGTTGTCTTCCTGTATCTGACTTTAGCACTGCCTGGTTTAAAGAGAGCTGAACCTACAGTGCAATACATGCAATTCCTGTTCAGCACTGAAGAGAACCTTGCAAAAAGGCCGAAACTATTCTAGTAACAGATCCCAAAAGGGCATTTCCTGGTTTTATCATTTCTTAATGAGACAAGAAGGAGAACTCACTATTTTTAAACTACTACAATGAAATAAGTTGTGCATACCTCAAAAGAGGACACAGATAAGCACCAATATCTGATGCCTCCCGTCGGTCATTCAGATTAATAAATATCCGTATCTTCAGAGAGGCTTTCAGAACTTGTCTAAGGAAATTACTAAAATCACTTTTGTCTTTTAAAAATGGCAATTATGTAACAAAGACTAAGGCTGACCAAAACCGATGAAATGCCAATTAAGTATAATCAGACAAGAGTCTGTCAAAACAAAAATAATATTTAAACATGCCTTCTTCCTGGGGGAATGGCCTCCATCAGTCTGCAGCTCCCCTGTTACACAGAGGCTAGGAGAAAAATACAGGTCAATGATCTCACTGGAGGAGATAGAACTTTTAACTGATGTAATTCTCTCCTCGAACAGAAGGGATATGAGAAGATTATCTCCTCTCTGTTTCATGGGGAATACCCCAACAGTCCTTCCAAAAACAGGGCTTGCAATAAGGACACAAGAGAAATTTCACAGGAGGGGAACAGGAAGATGTGTGTCTAGAAAACACTTAGTAGAGTTCATATTTTGGAAGAGTGAATTAAACAGAAGAAAACTCTGCCTGGTCTCCAAATTAATCAAAACAAACTTTTCTCTTGGCATACAGCAGAGATATAACTCAGGATGGAGTATGATTTATTGCAGTGGAAACACATTCCACACAAGGATAGTCTCTTTTCCCTCCTTGCATAGCATAATGGGATCCTCTTGAGTACTGCCACTGTATAAACAACTGGTGACCCTTGGCTGCAGCTGAAAGCTCCACATTGTCTGCAGTGAACCGCAGAACACCAGTGATCCACATAAAACACTACTGTGAAAATCTTCCTCAAAATCTCCTATTTATTCATCAGTATTTACACAAAATTATAACAGACCTTGCATTTACTTTGCAGGGCATGCTGGGTGTGTGCTCTATCCAGCTCTGCAGTTCTGGGAGTAAGTGGCCATTTCTCACTCAGCAGCATTACCAGGGTCTGTGAGATCTTTACCCCTGTCCCATCCCCAAAGTCATGATAGCCAGAAAACCCATTCTGGACACAGAGACATTCCAGTACATCAGAAATTAAGTGAATCTGCCCCCTAATGTAGCAGGCAGTGCAGATGGCCTTATTCTAAAGCTCCTGCTGGCACAGAATAGTGGCAGATTGTTCAAAGAGGGATAGATTTGGGGAGCAACAAAGAAGCCAAGGATAAAAGTACCATCCAGCTTTGTTCCATGTGCAAAAGGAAGTCTGTTATGTGTCCCTTTTGTTTTCCCTGTTGCAGGAAGCAAGGGATTTTAAAGGAGTGAAGTTTAAAGACAGGTAATATAAAAAAAAGTAAATATTTTCCTTCTCTTGGCTCCACAGAAATTGGAGCTGTAACTCCACCGAGATTTCTTGGAGAGAATTTTTAATGTAAGGCTCTGATGGTTATGCTGCTTCACAGATATGAACCTGTAAGATATAAACCTATAAGGTTTGAATACTCATTTCACTTTTAATCACTTAACAGATCCATTGTTCCTAAGAAAACCAAGGATTCTTTAAGCTCTCCTCTGTGGCAATATTTGAGCTCTTGCCTAGAAGTGATATGCTCTTTGCTGCTACCTGTGTACTTTAATCCCAGTTATGTCTGAGTGGGAATGTACAGATCTACACAGGCAAAATATATTTTGCCTGTTTATGTCCACACACTGAACCTCCTGTTCATATATCCATGGGAGAAACAGGAAAATGATGCTTTTAAGGTGTATCCACATGGTTACTTTGACCAAAGAAAACTGCTCTTTATTAAGACAAATAGCATAGAAAATTTAAAAACCAAGTCAGCATTGAATGGTGAAATCTTACTGATCAGAAAAATAGCCATGAAAATTCCTTATTCCAGTAGCAGTCTCACGAGTCATCCAGCTCTTTCAGCTTCACGTTGATGTCACTTCAGCAGTTAATAATTTTGCACTGTTACTTACAAGTTAACCCAGCTTTATTTTTAAATACCCTTTAAATGCATATTATATAACTTCCGTTATTAAGCTAATGTGTTTAGGAAGTATAACCCTATTTGTTGCTTGTGTAATATTAAATTAATTACATGTCAAATAAATTTACCCATGATATAATTAATAAAACTTAATAAGGATTTTTTGATATTTGCATTATAGTTAGCTTCCAGTTAGCGTGGAACTGTCAAAGCAATGGAGGGCCTAAAACTCAGTTTTGTTTTTTTTTTTTTATTGACAGACCTAAATAGAAATACCCTCCAGTAATGCCAAGAGTTAATAGACAATCTGCCAGCTAATTTTTATGGTCAGTCAAAATGTGGGAAAAGACACCTACCTTCAGAAGTTTTCTTCGCCACCAGCTTGTATTTTGAATTAATATACTGATTCTAAATGTCATGATTCACCAATAAAATACAAATGGAGGAAGACACAATGGAAGCCTCTTGGCAAAGGAAGACTACAACATTTTAGCGATTCGGTCATCTGTACTGTCACCATGAAGATAACACAGTTTAGTTATTAATTTCACCTTATGAAAATAAGAGAAAATGTTCTGCATTCCTCAGGGAGAAAAAAAAAATAAAAAAAATGAAAAGAAACAAGCTAAAAGTGCATTCCCCCATGCTTAAAAAATGTGACAGAATGAAAATAAGACTTTTTGTCTAATTTGTCTAAACGTTAATCAAGGGAACTGCTCTAATTTTGGGACCTCATTATACATCTAACACTAATAAAACATGCACAAAGCAATTTTTCACCCATTAAGCCATATTTTTTGGTATAGAAATGTACTGTTTTGACAAAATAGTAAAAGGTCACTCAGAAAAAGGTTATTAGTTCTGAAGTGGCCCTCTGCAGGCTCACCCAAGCTACCTCTGCCTTTGCCAACCCAAGAAAAATGCAGGAACTTGGTGGGGTGCATGGGGAAGAAGGTGCCTGGACATGAGTTGCCTAAGATTTGATGACTGAGGCATCTTAAGCCCTCATCTCAACCCAAGGTAATCAAATTGGTGTGGACCAGACCGCTCCCCTCTCAAAAACTGCTGTAATCAAAGCTAAATGGCTACAACAGTGTGTTTAAGGACTTTGGGGGAAAATTATTTAATGAAGTGTTGTCAAAGGACTGAGATTTGAAAGTGCTAGGTTTGAACTTGTAATTTTTTTTCATTCTGTGCTCTATGTGTCAATGATTCTTCAGTATGTGTATGTAAATTTGAGACTTGTGCCAGAAGTCTAAACTTATTTGGCCATAAAAATAAGTGGCACATCTAAGTGAAGAAGATTGTGCTGGTACAAAAAGAAAATATATTAAACCGCTATGCACATAGTTTAAAGGCTAAACTTCAGCCTGTTCTCCTGACCTAAAAAGAGTCTCTGGTCCCTGTCATCTCATTAGTGGATCCACGTGTTTATTAAATGAGTCATCCCTTTACAAAATGAACTACTTATGTACTAAAGTCCAGTTTCAGGCCAGTTCTAAATTTTAAATCAAAAATTAATTAAACATTATTACTGCAGCAGTCCCAAAGACACAATGATGGGATGAGTGATGAGATGCTATGGTTTGTTTGTCTGTACACACACACACGCACACACATTTCCATGAACAATTGAATAGAGGAAGGGAAGGGACGGAAAAGACTTCCGTATCCCAACAGAGGAGAAGACATGCCACCTTTGGTTTAAAAAAATCAAGCAAATTAGTTCTCTTTGGGAAAATGGTGTGACAGGCATTGAGTCACAGCTGCTGCGGCACAGCTGTGCATTGCTTGTTCCTCAGGGATGAGCAGACAGGCACTATCTTGCACTCTCTTGGCAAACTGAAGAGGAAGACGAGACAAAGAACTCCAGTCCCTTTCAATATTAACCTTCATCTTAAATGTCTGTTATCTTGTAGCTCATTAGGTGGTATTATTTTGTCATAAAGTTCCTTAATGTCGCAGAACATTGCTCCCAAAGGTGAAGAAGGTCTCAATAACAAGCAGGGGCTTCTGTGCTTTGGCTGATGATTAAAATAACCTGCCAGCCTGTAAGAACAAGGCTCTGGTCATAAACTTCTTTCTCTCCTGTGATTTCACCTTTTCATTAGAAGAGAGAGCTTTATCCTAGGCCTGTGGCAGCAAGCTGGGAAAATAGGGCTTCAGGAAAATACTGAACATTCAAAAACACATAACAAAAATTGCAAGGAAATACTTCTCTGAAACACATTCTAAAAGACTGGCTGTACATTGTGTCCTCACATCCAGCATTATCCTTACAGAAGCAGTAAGAAAAATAAACTGTGCATATTAACCTTATGCAATAAAGATCAGGGGAAAAAAAAAAAAAAAACCACAACAAATTGCCTTTTCATCTCTTTTGCTGATGACTTCTTTATAATTTTAACTCTCCACATAGAGCTAGAATTCACAGGAGGTAGATTCTTTTGCTTTACTTTGTTTCAAACTGCTGATACATCCAGGCAGATTGATTTTTAAATGTAGGATTGGGGAGAAAAATTTGACTCTAAACACAGAAGTCTCAATTTGAGTGATGTGGCATGGAAAGCTCATAGTGGCTGAGAGCACCAAGCTATCACCTAATGTCAAACCTCCTGCCCTGTTGACAATAACTATCAATGTAAAAAATTCATCACTATGCTCGTAACAAAACAGGCAAAGACATAGGTAACTTAACCAAATCCCCATAACAGATATCTGAAACACTGAATCAGTTATAGGCAAGCAAAAGCTCCAGAGAAATTTTCAACCTGGTAATTATTTATCAGGATGTAAGTCAACCTTGCAAAAACATGTGTTTGAAAAGATACAAAGGCTTCTATTTCAGCTAAAATGCATCATTTTACTTATATCCACATTTCAAGCCAAAACCTATATGGAAATAAAAAGTAGTAAAATCACTGATAACTAGAAATAAATTTCCCCTGCATGATTTGGTAAGAATTCAGGACTAGAACAATTTAAAAGTGTAAAAAACCCACAAAGAAACACTAATACAATTTTCATGATCCAAGCCTCAGAGGGAGAAAAAGGAAAAAAGATGTTTTGATTTTGATTTTAAGGGGTTTTACCTACTTTAATCTGCATTTTTTTGGTCCTAAATTAGTTGAGTATGTCTCCTTTAAGTAAAATTGATGTTTTCTTTCTTTGAAAAAGGAATACTGCATATTCTCTATGTTTATTATTGTAGTTAGTTCTGCTATATTGTCATTTTTTTTCCTAAAGCTTTGCGTAGTATTAAGATCATGTTAACAGATCTACAGCTGCCTGCAACCTCCATCCCCTCCACCCTTCCTTAAAAAATGCATTTGCTACATTTGCCATTTTTAGTCAAATGGGAACTCTGCTACTAAAGAACTATTTAAAATAAAACTTACTCTTACAAATGTATAGCTATTCATGTGGTTCTATTTAGCACAAAGAGTATTTCTTCTCCTTTGTCTCAACTCTAGATATGTGGCAATGAATCCACCTAGGCACTATTTCCACCATCTTCACCATCTGTATATTGTCATCTTTACTAAATATTAAGGCAAAATTAGACTTTAGCATGCTTAGTTCAATGCAACAAGTTTAGTGTGTAAAACACTTTTTAAAAGCCTATAGCCGTAATGTGCGTTTTGCCTCAAATAAATAAGAGTGTGCTTGGGTTAACTGTGTTGACAATGAAAGAGCTGGTGATACAGATACAGAAAAGGATTCTGTATAACTCATTCTCTTTAACTTATAAATAAATAATTATTCTCTTTTGCTTTTTGTTTCCTAAGTGAACTGACCTAAGACATTAGCTCTGTTTGTGAACCTTCATAATTCAAAGACAACAAAATAGCACATTATCAAAAGCTTAAACCAGCATCACTTATATAACAAAGATGTTAGGAAAAATAGCAAAATGAGAGTCTTTCTAGCTGCCTAAGATCAAACCAAGACACCATCAAAGTACACTGGTATTTATTCTATTATCCTGGATGTATCATTCCCACATACCCATAATTCCATATAACACATATCTCTACTGACTGTTCTATTGAAGTGTGATGCCAAACTTGATCAAGGCATTTGAGGTCAATAATTGCAATGCTACTGAATAAAACCCTCTGTCTCACTTGCTTTGCTACAAATATTTTGTGCGTTTACTTTGCCTGTGTCTTCGAGTGATGTACAAACTCATCCAAGTAGTAAGAATTAACATTTATTAGGCTGCAAGCTGAAATTGTTTGAAAGCCATAAAACAGGTTTATGTCTGATAATTCAATTGAAATATAGATATGCTGTGGTAAGACAACATCTCTTTATAATGCCTTGAGTATCACCTTTATGCAGCATTTACTGTGTAACAGACATTAAATCTTTGCAGAGCTCATGGATATTACCAGTGTGCTCTTCTGATATCCCCAAAATATTAAAACAGATTTGAGCAGTTGTTTGTTTTGTTTCTGAATAACCCTTCCTTCAAATAAACTGCTCGATGACTAGCTGTGATCTGTTCTGTGTTCCTTGATGGACCTAGTGCACCCAAAATGAGTATTGATTGTTTGGTTAGAGCACCAGCCTGGAACAGAAGGGTTGTCTCTCTGCACTGATGTCCTTGCTTTAATCACTTCATGAGTCTTATTGTGACAGGGGGCTGAGATGAATTTCCCAAGGCAATTTTTATTTCCAGATGAAAAATAATATATGAGAGCTTTATATTGTTATTAATAGCACTAAAACTGAACATACTGACATAGAAGCCATTATTTTCTAGATAGACAGTTACAAGTATTTCTCAGTTATTCTCGCCTTCTAGAGGATACATGTACTCTGAAGTTGTTTTTTTTAATTTTATTCTCAAAATTATTTAATCATGTTTAGCATCATGTGTACAATGCTAACTTAAAGCTGTATGTTTTGTCACAATGAAGAAAGAAAACAGATTAAATTCTTTCACCCCTTTCAAGGCATTCTTCTCAAGTAGAACAAGACACTGGTGATTGCACTGCAAGCAAATATTGTCAATACTGTTCTATGACGGCTCTGTTCTGTAAATGTAATTTTTCACCGAATATAATTCAATTAATATTTTTGTAGTATTTATACTCATGTAATTATTTGGATAATAATGACAATATTTAGAAATAATTACTCCTTTCTAGATTTTAACTAGTCCTAGCTGCAGACAAAGTAGGTAGACTGTTTCAGTCTATGTATAAAAAAACACCAGTTATCATTATAATTAATAAAATTTGGACTTTTCTATTTATCTTATTTCTTGTGAGCCTATGACTCTGCTCTTAACATGAGTATAATGAAGCCTGCTCCAAAGTTTCTGGCATATTCCAGATATTTTCATTGATTTTCATGACCTTAGGATGAGCTCCTGATAATTCTGACAGCACACAGTCATGTTCAGCTTCAGAAAAGCATCCCAACTCATGAAAAACACGAAACAGAGATTTAGTTTTAAGCAGCCATTTAAGTAATTTCCTAGGAAGAAAAGCAATGTGATTTGAGCTTTTTCTAACCTAATAAATACACACGACATTACTTGTCACTGTCAAAAATAATTTTAACTCGTGACCACATGCAAATTGCTGCTTGATCAGTCAGAACACCAGTAATTTTCAGGGCTAACTACACTTGTGTTATAGAACAAAATTGGGTAACCCAGGTCACTCAATAACAGAGACCTGCATTGTTCTTCCTATCTGAATTAAGCATGACAAAACAAGTCGTTTATTCAGGCTCTGTACTCTAACTGATTCAACATCAATACAGAAGAACAGTTCACTTGAAAAGTTTTACCACCACACTTTTTCAATCCTGTATTAAAAATGCGGCTATTTGATGAGAAGTAAAATTCTAGACCTGGATACCTATTACACTGAGGAAAATATATATCCCAAGCCCCTCCAACTCAGAGACAGATTCCACGCTCCCAACCTCAGTGTGCAGCCGTGTCGAACTCTCACACAAATTCACTTGGAATGGTAAAGCTTTGCCAACATTCCTCTCTCAGACTTCCTCATACAAACACATTGCAGCCTTTGTATTTTGGTAATTGTTCCTAACTTCTCACAGGACTGAAAACATTTGTTCTCTGCATACAGTATGTGAACTTCTGTCCAAGAAACCAGCTGATTTATCCTTTATTCTTCAGTCAGGGTCCTTCTGCAGTCAGCATGAAAGACCTGGTGAGGTCTTTTCCTGCCACTGAAAACCCCAAACTACATCAAATGTAAATCAGGCCTATATACCCAATCCCACAGAGAAGGAGGCTTTATAAAGAAAGATTTTATAACAGTGGCTATATTTTCAGCCTGTATATTAAGATACAGCTTTTTCAGACTTTAAGTAATACAAAAAGCAGGACTAAAACACCCTACCAAATACCAGAAGTTCCACATAAAAATAACAGGTTTTTGTTGGGTATCATCAACACCTTCTTTTTTATTTTCTTAAAAGTATTCCATTTTTCTACCAGTTTTATTATTTTCCAAAGGAACAGAAATGTTCTAGATGCTTGTATTCAAAAAAAGCTTTAGTGAATAATTCTAGCTTTAAAGATTACAGACAAATTATCTTTTTCTTCTTTCCTACTGAGATTCCTGACTTCTCTAAGTCTCCTGATTTCATCTCCCACTATGGGAGATAAAAAATAAAACCTTCTTGCTTATGAATTTTTAAAACGTGAAATGCAAGTGCAAGATGATCAGAATTTTGAACACACCATTACGCTATAAGTGATTACCCAAAAAATGTAGGGGACACATAAAAATACTTACATATTTAACATGATTGTTTGCCCTGTTTCTCAAAGCTGTTTTTCCCTGATGCTTTATTTTGCACTCCCTTGGTCATTAAGTTAGTATGATACATGCTTCTTTTCACTGTACTTGTTTTCTTCCTTCAGAAAGGAGGGAAAACCACTTATATTTGTTCTTTGTGTTTATGTGCCACTAACCTTCTCTGCTCTTTCTTTTTAACTTTTTTTGCCTCAAATCCACTTAAAGTGCATATTCCATATAAACCTCATTTTCCCTTTACAAACTATAAATATCTATTATATCAAATGTCAATTAAATGTAGGAATTTGGGATATTTTGACTCATGAAGCAAAAGCAGAGAGCTGAAAGCTTCACAATGTACATTTTATATCTAATTGTCTGTGTTATTCAACTTATTATCTTATACTGGTAATAAAGTTCTTTTACATAGGAATTTCCGACTGAAATGAGTCCTGTTTTTAACATTAGCTCTGCAGGACAAAACTTCAGGTGATTGTGTGTTTGTATAGTTACCCACACTTTAGATCAGTCTTCTTCCATTTATTGGGGAGCAGCTGCTGAGAGAGCACCATATGATATTCTGGAACAGGTAGATTGTGTTTTGGGGTGAACCCTAGTGGAGGAGCTTGGCTTCATCGACTGTCAGAATCCTTTCCAGCTGGCATCAGGGCTGAGTTCAGCTGCTTCTTGACTAAAATAAGAGCACAGAATCCTGAAGAATAGTTGAGGATGGAAGTGACCTGTGGAACCACCTCGTCCAAGACCCCTCAAGCAGGAACCAACCAGTGCTTCTTGCCAAGGACCACGTCCAGATGCTTTCAAAGGGACACTCTACAAACTCTCTGGACACGCTGTAAAAATGTGCTTTCTCTTGGCCTCCTTTACCCTCCAGGGCTTTGCGCCTTTAAATTATCAAAATATTTTCATATTTATAGGAGACCTTGAAATTGCCTGGAAATTTCTCTAACTAGAGGGTAATGTCAACAAATAATCCAAAAACCAGGCAGGACAAACAGATGAAAAATGAGTATAAAATGTTCTCTCTGGTCTACCATTTTTCTCCCTGCATTAACAACAAACATGCAAATTTAAAACCCTCCTGGCTGAGGCAATACTCCTGTTTCAGGGTTTCTTAATTCAAAGTACTCACAAGCTCATAAAGGATATTACATATAAGTCAAGAAAGGTAGGGAACATGCTACTATTTCATGGCTTGATAGTAATAAATATAAATATAAGACAGACAGTAAGCTTGTTTTGATTAGCAAGAAAACGGAGAAATCCAATATTTTTCATCTGTGATACATCCACTAACATTCCTGCATCTCTTCAGACAACCATACCAGTAGGCTACACAGGAATATCACTGATGGGGATTTTGTCATACCAAAGTAGAGTGGGGATTTTTTATGCTGACAGCATCTCAGAGACCTCAGCAGACAAAGGACTGGCTCATATAGTCCTGAACCAAACATGCTACTGAAATATCTATCTTGTGACTCAAATGGGAGAACAGTGGCATATTTTTACTATTTTTAATTTACAAGAGGGTATAATTTCTTCACACTAAATATAGCAAAGAGAGAATACAATAATAGTATATAATAGTATTGCAAAACCAATTCCTTGACCTGTTCCTTCAGACCTCTCAGAATGTTCAAACTGGATGAAGTACAATTGACAAAGATTAAGCATGGGAGATTTCTAAACAGAAAGTTTCCAAAAGAGGAGAAGGACACGGAGCTGGAAGCCAGTCAGATCCTCTACACAAAATATACATATCTGAGGTAATGAAAGTAAAGCACAAGAAAAAATGATGATTTTTCCCTGCCACCAATGGGTTCAGGATTGTAACATAGAATCACTATTTCCTCAGACTCCTGCAGCATGCAACCTCTAATTCTTTTCTCTTTTGATATATATCTACCTCTAAGTAAAGCTCAAAAAGCTAGCTGTATCACTGAGGATGCAGGATTTGTTCCACAACTACTTCTGCTGATTTCTGCAGATGGGGAAGAAGAAATCTGGGAAAGCCCTTGGCCTTGCTGTTTCTTGCTTTTCAAAGTGCCTGACTCTGATCTTGAGTGAGGGTGATGCTCACGAAGTTCGTGTGAGCGTGTATTTCTTATAATTTTTCTTGTGACTCAGCACTGCTCAGAGCCAAAAATAATCAGCTGCTACACAGTATTAAACCACCCAAAACACCACGAGGTGCAGTACTGCACATCAGAATATTGCTAAAACTGCAATTCAGGAAAGGGCCTTAGGCAAGTCTGGCTTGCAGAGGTTCTGTGTGTTTCAGTGTGCTAGTGTGATGAAATTGAGCTCTTAAGAATACTTTGCGGTTTGCTTGGAGGCCGTGTTGTTTTGGTTTTTTTTTTAACAAAAACAACCAGCGGTATTATGTTGGGAAAAAAAATTCCTCCGGGACTCTTCTGGATGGTTTGCTGTTTGTGCCACATGAGTCTGGATTTTATGCTTCTGTGTATTCCTTCCCACATTTCAAAATAGTGCAGGCTTTTCACTGAAACAATAGTTTTTGGCTAGGGGAAAAAAAAAGCTAGAAAACTTGCATTTCCCTCCATAACTAAAAAAGATATTCTGAATGTTGTATTAACAACATTAATATATATTGCAGATTATTATTAATACTCCTTTCAAAATAGGCCTGTGTTGTCAAAGGAGGAAGGGCAAGTAAAATGGTTGAAGATTAATGGTCAGTTGTCCTCAAAACAGTCTACTCTGCCCACTGCAGCTGAGCCATGATACTGATGACTCCCGAACCAAGAGAAGCCTTGCATTTATTACAATGATTCAATGCAGAGATCATGATGCCTTTACCTAAACCAATAATGCCTCAACTCTCAAACTACCAGCTGAGCTACTTCTGTTGAATACATCTCCTCAACCCCTCCAAAAAACCCCAAAAAATCACACTTTGGGCACAAGGTCACATTATGCTTGACAACCAGAATCTGTTCTAAGTATTTATTTTGCCGTTTGGAAAGCCATTCAATCTCCCGTTTAAAATATATATATATATATGCTTTCTTTATTATGGATTTAAGAACAGGCTGAAGCTTTTCTGCCTCCCCTCAGGTTTGAATACACAATGAAAACACATGCTGAACTCCATTTTGAGGGGCACTTCTGCTCTGACTCCAGGCTGTTAGTCAGTCCTTTTTCAGATGGGAGACATTGCTGAAATATCTGAGGGAAATCTGAGTCAAAACTCTATGACTGTATGGGGTCTATTCTTACTGATAAAGAAATTATAAAGGTATTGTTCATGCTTCTCGCTGTAACACAAAATTTTTTGACACAAAAAATACTGTGCTTCTATCACACAGAGAACTCCAAAAGCAGCTCCTAGCTAAAAATCTCAGCTATTTGCAGAGCAGCTTTATTTTTATCATATCCAAAAACTATAGAGAGCTGTGAGCAAGAGACATACGGTGTGTTCTATAAAGAGCAAGCAACTGCTTGCCAACAGAGTTGTTATGATTAATTACCAGTTCAACAGAAGGTAGGTAAGTTCTGAAGCACGGAAGAAGGCAAAAAAGTGGACTGGGAAAATTTAAGCAGGTCAAGCAATTTAACTGGCTTAAGATGATTTGGTAACCAATTAGTGCATAAAAGAGCATGATAAAGGTGGGTTAATTCACAATGCTTGGTGAATAATTACAAATAAACACATTTTAAACAAAGTAAGGTTTTTTACATTTCTTCTTTATGTAGGTGTAGAGGTGAATAAGCAGACTAGGTAAGTGAAACTAATCTAAAAGTAACAAGAATTACCTATACTCATTTATAAAAGTAAATACAAGAGAGTTAATATGAAGCTAAAAACAACTTTAAGAAATCAGCTGCCCTTCAATTGCTTCATTTCACACATACTCACTCATATTAAAAGCACATCTAGCCTACAAAGTCAAAATTACAATTTTAATACATCCCACCCTTGTTCATAGGTGCTGTGATCTAGTTTGTCAAAGTATTTTACATCAGTTCTTTGCTTTTATTCCCTGCACAATTTCTATGAGAGCTTTTGAATAAACACTTAGACCTGTTCAGTCTTCTCAAAGCAACCCTGAGGATTTCAAATCATGGAAAAATTTAGGGTGGAAAGGACCTCAAGTCACCTAGTCCAAACTCCTGCTCAAAGAAGGTCTAATTGGATTAGGTTACTCAACGTCATGCCAAGACAAGTCTTGAACATGTCCAGTGATGGCGATCCCACAGTCTCCCAGGGTAACAGGAATTGTAGACAACTAGTAAGGTCTCACTGAAACATTTTTAAACTGAGCAAGTCAAGTTCATTCCTCCTTTCCTCGCTCATTGTGTTTCAGGCTCCTGACTATCCTGTTGGCCTCCTGGCCTCCCTTCAGCATGTCAACAATATTCTTCTTGTACAGGGAAAGCAAAAATCAGGCACAGGATTCCACGGGAAGTTTCACAAATGCCAAACATAGGGGGTAGATGGCTTTCCTTGACCTGGCTAAGGACTGAAGTAGTTAGCTGTCCTCAAAACAAGCTACACTGGCAATTGCATTTGCAATTTACTTAGGGAAACAAAACAAAACAAAACAAATCCACATTTCTTCCTAATACCCTCATGGATGCCTCTGCTGCAAGGCCGTGCTGTTGACCTGTGGGAATACAGCTAGAGAGCCGAGCTGGGAGCACTGTTCAGCTCATGACAGGAGTGGATGTACTAGCAGGCCACAAGCCTTGGCAACAGTAAGTGGGATTTTGAGAAAGGAATGCGTGAGGTAACAACGTGCCTGGTATGGTGTGTGCTTAGCTAGCAGAACTTGAACATACCTGTGTTAGTCAGTATGTTCTGTGAATTGAGCAATATTACTTGGCAATGTAACCTGTTGTATAATGAAAAGGTATATAAACTCAGCTAGATGTATCATTAAACAGCTTCATGCCAGCAATCCTTGGAGTCCACATCTCTCTGTCGATCGCCATCATTGACCCATGACTTGTTGCCCACTAGGACCTCCAGATCCATTTCTGCAGAGGTCGATCCTTTCCTTAGCCAGATGAGTCCCAGTCTGTGCTGGTACCCAGGATAATTTTGTCCCAGATTCAAGACTCCACGGGGACTTTTATTAAACTTCCTAGGCTCCTGTGTGAAAAGCTTGTGTCAAAGGCCTGGCTTCAGCACAGAACAGCCACTGCCTTCCACTTCCCTAGAGCCTCAACCACCTCAGCACAGGAAGCAAAAGTTTGGTCAGGCATTATCTGCCAAGTTTGCCCTGGTTCATCTAAACCCATGTTGGCTGCTCCTCACAACAATCTTGCCTTTCATGTGTTTAAAACACATCTCCAATCTTTCCAGGGACCAACACTAGACACCATAAAAGCCCCAACTATTCTGTCATTTAACTGTGACGTCCACAGACATATCATTTAGAATTACCAAATTTAGGAATTGTGGATGAAGCCCAACTTTCTCTTCAATTCTCTGAAGGGCTTCTTCCTTTTCAAAAATAATATTAGTGATTCTAGAGAACCATAACAAGGCAAGGCAAACCAGCTAAGGTGGAGCATGAAATTACATTTTTCAAATATGATTAAGACTGGGTTAATTTTGTACCACTAGCCATTCTTGACTTTGGTCACAAGAGTAGATTCATTTGCTGATTTCTTGGTCAGTGGGTTAAATATGGTCATGTTGAGTTTAATCATTACTTCCCTGTGAAAGGTTGTTATTACTCAAAGGCGACAGGTGCAGAAGGAATAAATAGCTTATTGCTAATTTGTGTCAGTTATGTATGAACTTAGGGCCTTCCTTCGTTCTCACCCATATGAATTCAAATTGCTTTCAGCAGACATGCCCAAATTTGCTATTTAACGTGGCAATTACTCTTTTGTCTGCCTGTCTTGAAACTGTGCCTTCTTTGCAGCTGTTTCTTTTTTTTTTTCCCTCCCCTCCTTCTCTGCTGTGTGACACCAGAGATGTGTCTATTTTACAGATGGGAAGGTAGGTGTTTGCCAGGAATTCATAATCCTCTTCTCCCGTCAGCACTTATCTTCTTATCTTCCATTTCAAACTCCTCTAATAACCTTCTGGTTTTCTACATTTGGTTTTCTTGTACATATATAGAATTAAAAAAAAAAAAAAGACTGACTTAGTCAACTATGTAAATTAGACATTTTGCAAACTGATTCTTCCGAGCTGAATAAAAATGTTATTATTAGCTTGTCTAGCATATGTCATGCAGACCACAGCTGCATTTCATGCCAAGTGCTGGCCCTGAACACCTTTCAAGGGCGTTGCTGATAGTAAAGGCAGCACTTTATCACAGGAAGATTTTACCAGGTTAAGTGGAGGATTTTTGGCTACTCAGGAAATTTAAATCAGTATATGTTTTTGTTTAAACCCTAGACAGATGAGATGAAGTGACCACTCTGCCTGCAATTTGCAGAAGTCCAGACATGCTACTTACAGTAATCTTCCTGAGCTGAAAATGTACACCTCCAAACAAATGAGAGGAATGTACTTAGGTTGTATAAAGCAGGAGAATAATACTTCTTACGTGATTATACATATGCTAGATTTGTCAGTGATGAGAAGAGTTGTGGTATTTTTTTTTCTGTTTTTTTAGAAGTATAAGAAATAGTAGTATAAAAGCTTTCCTGAGAGAATTAACAGTCTGGAATAAAAGTGATTTTTTTTTTATTTTTCTTTTTTTTCCTTTTCCTTTTCTCTTTGTTTTTTTTTCTTTTCTGAGCTAAAGAAACCATCAGCCAGTACAGAACAATGGATATTATTTTCTTAGTAAAAGTATAACAGTGCAAAGTCTTTGAACTCCAGACCTCTTGTAACAGAGAGCTAAACCAGATTCCCACAGTGCTCTATTTTTATCTGTTCTGGATCAATATAAGTGAACACTGAATATTTCATTTTATTTAGGAAGTAAAGAAGGACCTCGATACTTTGCTTGTAAGTCAGATAAGCTTAAATTCAAAACTGTTTTCTGATCTGGCAAATTGTAGCAAATATTCTCCATTTCTACTTCTGAATGGGCTTAGGTCCAGAAACAAAGCATAGGATATGACAACCAACTTTCCTACTCAACTTATTAATCTGAAACTATGGAACGCTGCAATTTTTAATCAGAAGTCTAAGAACATATCATCAGACCATTTTTTTTCCATTTCTTTTTAAAGAACATTTTGAAAAGCATAGTTAATTTCTGTTTCATATGTTAATATCATATTAAATTGCTTTATTGCTTTATGGTGTACAGAAACTTTGACGTTGGTTTCATTATTTTATTTCAAGAATTGTTTTTTCTTGTAAGATTGAAGAAAGAATCTTCCTCTAAAATAAGTCGATTGCAAGCAGTTTTAGTAATTGAATCCCTAGATATTTGTCTTTGTGCTGGGAGGTTTCATTTAACTTTTAATGGATTTTTAATGCTGAAACAGTTTCATTTTAAGCTGTTGTCATAAAACATTTTCGAATTTTCTATTTTTGCTGCAGGATTTTCCCCCAAAACTTTTTTTTTTTTTTTTTAAGTGGAGGTTTAAGATGACATTATTACAAGCAATACTGTAAAACATTCTGAGAGATGAGAATGATTTCTATAAGACAGAACTGTTAAGGCTACCATGCTGTCAATCTGTTCTAGAGAGTTCACCACAACTACAGGTGATATTTAAATAATACTGCAGATAACTGGAGTGCATCCTTCTCTGCTGGGAGATGAGGTAGAAAGGGAAAGCAGTCTGCTGAGGGGAGGAAGGGCACAGGAATGGCAACATCCTCCCACAAGCCTGACACACTGAGTCCAAGGACAGGTGGGTTCCCTAAAACAGCATTTGGGAAACAAGAGATGCCGGTGAGGGCTCCCGGCACAGGGCTGTGCTCCATTGTCTGAGGGGGGAAGAGGCTTGAAGACCTTGATGTTCATCAAGGTGAGTGCTTTATAAGTTCATATATACAAGAACTACTGCCTGAATGTATTTTCTGGGTGCAGACAGCAGGAATGCAACTGGTGGTCCCAAGCCATCAAGCCGATGCAGTTGAATACCTGTCAGCTAGGCTATGGCAGGTTGTGATCCGCCTGAATTGCAATGCAATTTGGAGAGGTGAGCATACTCTGACAATATTTTAAGGACAGGACAAGCCTTCCATGGCTGCCTCTTCTGTTAATCATTCACACAGATTGTGTTTTTAACATACAGTGAAAAAATCTGGAAGTGCTCTCAACATATAGGACAAGTGACTCGTTCATAACAGCACAGATAGTGCAGATCTGGGTAGGGAAATATCCAAACCACCTCAGCTATCACAAACATAAAATTTTCTTCCTGAAAAAGCAATCACAGAAAGGAAAATTTGCACTTGTTTTAATATTAGTATAGTGGGTGGTTTGCCTACTTACTTATATTTTCTGGTCCTTAAAAAAATATCTCCTGTTTTCATCATTGTTGCAGTGAAATTATTTGTTCACTTTGTACATCTTTCAAACTCTCATACATCAATGAACAAGGATCAGAATATGATAATCTTCAAAGAAGTGCTGGAAACTCATTCTGATGTAAAGTTGAAAAATCAGGACTTACATATTGAAGGGGATTTTTTTTTTCAGGATTTTTTCTTATTCTTAGTAAATAATTTCAAAAAGGATCTCAGCTCTTCCTAAGCAAGTTTGCTCTAAAAGCAATCCAAGTTAAGACATTTTACATCACACAGAGTGTGTTCTTTGTCTTGCTTCTGAGTCACAGGAAAATTGTTTAACAGGAAGAAAACCTGTGTTAGCTCTTGCTTGTGTTACGCAGCTAATCCTGTGATCATCCTTAGGAAGGTCTTCCTCAAAAGTCTGAGACCAGGTACAATGAAATCAGAATTCTGGATTTGGCTTCATTGTGCACATTCAAAGAGTATCTGGAAGATGAATAAGACAGACTGATCCTTACAATGATGTATAGCCATTCCCAGACATTTTAGCATATTACATTATTCCAAAATCTTTTGTAAATACCAGTTTTGGGACACCCATAAGGTTTTTATCAAAGAATTCTCTAAATGCATTTTAAAACATTTTAAGCCTTATATCACTAAAAAGAACACATGAAAAATTAAGTCACTGTGACTTGGCCATGAGGGCATACATTTATTTCTGACATTTATTCCCATGAAATTCATAAATATTGCAGACAACTAGCTGGTTGAACAAACATTGCATAGCCTAGCTTCTCCTATAATTTAGGGAGTTTAAGTTAGGATTTGAAAAATAAAAACTTTTAAAATATTTCATATCTATTACTTCTCAGTCTTCAAATATAAAATCATGGATTTCACCATGTTCTGAACCATCCAGGGAACAGTTCCTCAGAAAACAATTCCTATTTCAGCTAATATGTTCTCTAATGTTACAGATTGATGTTAAATACCTTTATAACCTTGGCCATATTATTTCCTTCCCCTTGTTTTGGGATGCATCATTTTGTAATTCAAGGCCATCACAGACATTTTGCCTCCTGCAGCAGTGAATCCCACCGTTCATTTTTACTTGTCAAATATATTTCCCGACATTTCTAAAATGTGCCTCTTCTTTTTCTTTCTCCCCATTCACACTGCTAAATACTGCAGTAAAAGGACTTCTAAGCCTTATTTTTCCTGCTATCATTTTAGCTAGTCCCACTATCTTAAAATCAATGACACTTAGAAAAGTGTGTCAGATGCAACAATAGCATTGAAAAGTATGAAGTTGTCATATGTTTGATTTTCCTCCACTCATTAGAAAATATATGTATTGTTCACTTGTGATGGAGGCTGGGCAGAAATTGATAGTGTTATTTAGGTTTCCTCCTACTGAGATGTTTTGCTTACTGAGCATATTGCCTGTGCTCAGTAACTGATGTATGGGATTATGTGTTTATTTTTTTCAAGTTAAATTTTCCTGTCTGCTACTTCTGTTTCCTTATTAAATTTTCCTTAGTCCTCCATAATTTCCACCACCTCTGCTGAAGAAATCCTCCCTATTACTTGCTCTGTCCTGGCTTTTTTTGTTTTTTCTCCACATCAAATGCCTGGGTTTGATTTGTTTTATATTAGAAGTTAATTTTTATTTTGTGCTGATTTGGACCATTCTCCCATAATGGTCCAAATGATATTGAGACGGAGCCGTGTGGTTTTTGTGATGAGCAGTCAGGTCTCACAAATCTAAACCTTCTAGAAGTTGAGAAGAGTATTGATATGGGCTTGACTATTGCTTTTTCATAAGGGTTTTGGTCTTCACCAAATGTCCTTAAGAAAACAATGACAGTATAAGAAGAAAGACATTTGCATGGGTATATAATTGGGTAAAAGACAGGAAAAAGAAGGTAAATGGTCAGTAAATGGGCAGAAAGCTGTTCATCACCTTTACAAGCAATTTAGGAATAGCTATCAATGAGAGGTGAGGTATCACTATTTACAAATACTAAATCACTCAGAATGGAGTGGATTCCAGGAATTGCAGGAGGTGCTGAATAACTGTTTAAATGTGTCTTGCACCCAGATACAAAATATGTAGTTTTATTTGCCTCACCTCAAACAGACAGAAGTGACAAAAGTTCATAGAATGGAGATCACGGGTGTGTAGTATCTTCCATATAACAATTAATGTACAGACCAGGTCTCTTCAGCCTGGCAAAGATCAAATATGTAAGAGGCTTGTAAACCCATAAATATCCCCAAAACCCTTTCGTTTATTTTCTTTTCCCAATGGATTAACTACAGTTTATTAACTGAAACTCCCAGGAAGCAATTTCACACTGAAAAAAGAGGGTGAATCCTTATTAAATGTGTAGTTAAACTGTTAAACTGCTGGAAACCCTTGCTATAGGATGATATGAATGCTACCCATTTACATGATCTCAAGGGGATGCTGTATAAAATCATGGAACAGAATTCCAGTTGGGCCATTAAACACAAAGTTTTATCTAAATCTCTCTGGAGAGGTCCCCAAGCTGCAAATTCTTGTCAAGAGTGTAAAGCAGGAAGTGTCTCTAGAGACTTGCAACCCTCAGGCATCTCCTGTTGGCCACCACTGGCAGCAAGACACCGGATGAGATGATATACTGGTCAGCAAAATCACAAAAAGACTCAGCAACTGTATAGTGAAGCTACTGACATAGCTTTTAAGTCCATAAGGTCATTTATGTTTGGAAACCCATAGTACAGCCACAGCACTCTCCTGCTCATTTGCAGCTCTCAAAGAAACCTGTTTTTTCTCAAATCCCAGTCTTGTGTGCAAACACCACAGGGAAGACCCACAGAAAGTTGTAGGTTGGATGTGGAATCACCAACAGGATAGATTTGCATTCTAGCCTAGAGTCTGGGCACAAACTTCAGTCTGAAGAACCCCTGAAGAGTCTGAGCTCCTGTCCTAATGTGGTTGGTGAAAGACAGCTTAAAGAATTGCCCACACAGCCCAATAAACTGCATTCAGAGAGGCCCTACCAGAGGGAGTCAGGTCTGTGGTTTTGGGATATTAGGGTAACTATTTAAGATAATAAGTGTAACTTCACAGGGTTGTGTATTAAAAATGATCATATGATTCTTCATCAAGAGCCAGCTAACATACAATGATCCATACATTTAATTTCTGAGCAGAGTAATTTTTCAGATGCTACTCAATTTGAAGGCTGCCTTTATTTAGACTCCTCTCCACAATGAGGATCAATATGTGGGGTTACAATCTCACCTTTAAGGGTCTTAGTCCCAGGAAAATCAAGATGATTGTGTATAGAACAGCTATGATTCATATTAATAAGAAGAGTAGAAATGTGAAGTGAGTTTGCTTTATTTTTGACTTCTAGAAATAAGCAGGTTCAGCCTCTGAAAAGTTCAAAACATAAAATTTTCAAAAATCTTGATAATTAAGTTTCTCTTTTATGAAAGTCATAGCAATCAACAGAAATTTTGTACCATCCAGAAAGGTCACAGTGTTCTAACTTTGCAGAAACAATATTGATGGGAGATAACTTCTAAGTATACTTTTGCCATGAAGATGCATTAATCTCTTAAATGTCATACTTCTTTTAAAAATAATAAGCAAATCATAACTACAGAGAAAGAACATCCTTTCTTTTGTTGAAACAAATTTATTTTAAAGGTTTGCACTTGAAAATCTGTGTGTTACCCATTGGGATCTTTATAATGTTACATTCTGAATGAGTTAAATGATTTTTACACCTCAGTATAAAGACAGAAATAATTTATAATAATCCCAGTAAAGTACATTTCACTGCGAGACTAACACCTGATTCCTTTTTCACAGTGTACTGCATTGGCAAAATTGTGATCTCAGTGAATGAACAGAATCTGTTTTGAAATATGGCCTTGATTTTGTGAGCAGCTCCCCAGCGCTGTAATCTTACAAATAAAACCTAGCCTGTATTTGTCTCCCTGTCTGAAGCAGGAGGATAATAATTTACTTCACAGGAGGGGTGTAAGGGTGGGACTGATCCAGTCAGTTCCTAAATCTGCAGCTTGCTGTATAGGCAGGGGAGCTCAATACCTGGAAGAGTGCCTGGCTGAGCCCAGTGTTAGCAAAAGGGCTTGGAGATGAAGCATAAAGTACTATTTTTAAAGGATACATTATTGAGCCCTCAACTGTGAAATCCCTGCTGCTATGTAAAGAAAACATTAATTTTCCTTTAAAAGAACAGTGTGTGGGTTAAACATTTCTGGTAGCAGGACTATGTACAGCATGTGGGCTCTAAGCACAGACATGCAATCCAGCCTAGAGTGCTGTTTCACATACAGTGACAATACTCATACTCTTTGGCTGAGCACACAATGAACTTCGGAGCTGACATCTACAAATGTACTTTGACGTCTGACTCCTGCAGAAACCAGTGAGCATCTAGCGCTCAAATACCTCATGGGAGCTGGACCTTATGTCTTGTGGTTGTTACTCGGCTGGGATGTAAATTTAGATGACCAAAGCCTCCTTCCACAGAAATTATTCAATTCCTTTCTAGCCCTGGAAGTGCTTCAAGTCCTTGGTAAGCCTGATTTTTAACCATGGAGCTCCAATTAGACATCCAAACACGTGCAGAAATTTCTTCTTGTTAATGTTATTAACTCAATATTTTCCCACACACAAATTCCAGCTGAGTACACAAACCGTGTCCTGTTTTATTCCCTGTGCTAATCTTGCAAGCAACACCGAGTGAACCAGCTCACACTGCCTTAAACCTAGGCTTCAAAACAAAGCCAAAGGAAGATGGTTTTGTCCCCCATCCCACTGATTTAAATATCAGCTCCACTTTTAAAGCTTTTATCCAGGGAGACCACAGTTCAATCCTTCCAATCTGGTGCGGTCAAGTCCACCTCCTCAGATTTACATAATCAGAATATTATGCGAAATAAGGAACATACATTTCAAATATTTCCATAGAAGCTATACTCATAGAATACACATCTAATTGGCACAGTCTGTGCCTGGCTCTGTCATTGTTTCTCTCTTACTGACATGAGCTACAGTGACCCATGAGTCAGAGAGTCCACATATATATATATTGTGACTAAGGAAGAGAAAACCCAACTGTAATGCTAATTTTCATCTGTTATCAGGTTGATTAATATCACTGACAACAGTGAAATAGAAAAAATTAGTAACAAAGAGCACATTTACATTTCAGCAATACAGTCATCCAAGAAGTTTGGTCATGAATACGCAGCAGAGAAAAATCCTGCTTTGGGCCACTATGGTTACATGGCTGTCTGGACCAGGTCTAGCCCATCCAGGAAATCCTGTCCCTGGATATTACATTGCTTTTCTTACAGTTTTTGCAAAAAAGACTTTTTTTAAAGATAGACATTGAAAAGCAAAATACAATCAAATTCTCTGTTGCTTAATTTTCTTCTTCCAGTGTTTTGTTCTGTACATCCATGTTATAATTGAACTGGAAGGAATCTGCCACTTTTAATGTCAGAAACATTTGAAAAATTGAAGAGGCAGAGCAAAATTGATTCTTCTGTCTGTGGTTGTTTCTCTCCCATTTAGGTGCAAAAGTACTGCTGGTACCAAGTACCAAAACTCCTGTCTATTATATTAATGACTGTGTAATCTCTTCCTCTCTGGTCAAATACAGAGTTTCTCCATCTCAGACTCTGATTCGTGGGCTATAATTTCCCCATAGGTATCACTCATCTGATGTCACCCATTTGACAGCATGCATTCAAATTACATTTCATTTTCTTTTGAGTGAAAAAAAAAGAAAAGTCTAGTACACATTAATTATTCACATCACAATCTCTGCCAAAGTAATGGTGTCCTTAAAGTTCACACATCACTTTACTCCTGGGGGTTGTATATACCAGTTTAGATGGCACACAGTTTTCAGACACTGCTGTGGATCAAACACAACTGCTGGTTTGATTTTTGAATACTGTCACTGTGTACCATGTGAATAAATATCAGCAATGTAAGTTGTCTGAAAAGCTGGTGTAGCTGATCTCATTACATTAAAAGAGAGGGGTTTTAAGGAAATGATTAAAAAATTTAATGTCTAAAAAGCTTTCTTGAGAGCTGTCAGGCAATCCCTGCACTCATGAGGAATCTGGTGCAGAGTCTTCCCTCCGTGAAAATCCCTCCTTTCAAATCTTTCTTACCTATGTAGCTGAGCATGGAAACATAGAGAGCTGCCTGGAACTGCTACAGCAGTCACAAGAAACATGATCCAGCTCCACCAAACCCTGAAGACATAGTCTCCAGGCCTCACTGGGGTTTCAGCTAGGTTTGTGACAGACCAGGTATGACAGTGATGTAGACTGCAGCTGAATCTCTGTGAGGGTTTGTGTGGGAGGCTGAGCACCTGTGGTCTTCTCCATCTAAATTTTCAGCTTCACTTTTTGGAACCACAGCTTGGTCTAAGCACTTGTACCTGGCAGGGTCCCCATCACCTGTGAGAGCCAACAGAGGACAGCACATACTCTGTGCTGCCATGACAGGATGTTTTCAGTTTGTCAGCCTGTCATCAGCACAGCAGCTCCAAAATCTCCTTCCACCAAGACTGCCAGCACTGCCCAAATGTTGGCCCTGGTTACACTTGAAAAACCTCTCCAGCGTTGCTTTAGAATCACGGAATCCTTGAGATGGGATAAGACTTTTAAGATCATTGAGTCCAACCATCAAGCCAACACTGCCAAGCTCACCACTAAGCCATGTCTCTAAGCACCACATTTACATATTTTTGAACACTTCCAGAGATGGCAATTTCACTCACTGCTGCTTTAGTACATTTTGGGAAATTTTACTACTAGACTTTAACCACTGTCTCTGTGCTTCCATGTGTGCCAGTGTTTGGCAATGCTCTGGCTGGTTAAAGTTTAAATTCTGTCCATGTGGACATTCCCTTCTTGGGTACAAATAATCCTGTGTGGTCTGATCCACTGCTCTGGAACCCATTTATTGGCTCACACTCATAAATGCTGCAGTTCACTGAGTTAGTCTTCTTCAGGTAATACCCACAGATATAAAGAAAGACCACGGTACAGCTCTGTTGAAAATGTTAAATCAAGTATTAAACAATGTTGACACAATTAGAGCCCAGCGGGGTTTCATTCTTTATCCAACCCCTATGAATAAAAAATACCTTTAATTCATGTCTCTGGTTTCTAACCATTCCTTATCCATCTTAATAACGTATTACCTCACCCATATTTAGAGATCTTTAACAATAGTCTATCAAGGGAAACTTTTTCAAATAGCTTTCTACAAACCCAGACATATTAGATCTATTAAATTAGTTTAATAGCTACTTCATATTGTAAAAGCAACCACTTCCTTTCTCTGTAATGGTGAGAGAAAAAATATTTCAAGCCATTATATTTAACCTCATACTGCTCAGATTATTGTGACAAATAACATTTTTTTTAAAATTAAAGCTGTCAATTTGCACTTGCAGAAAAAATGTACTTTGGGGGTTGGTGTCCTTACCTCCTACAATGCACATTCCCATTGAGGCTTCAAGTCCATCACCTTAAAAAGCTCCTTAAAACCAAAAAGAAATGACAAAGAGAAATGCTACTATCTCCACTTTCTTCTGTGTGCCAGAAAGCTCAAACTGAGGGAGCTGATGGATTACTCTCCTTTTTTTTTCCTCAACATAAAGCCCCAGAAGTAAAAATCTCATGTTATATTACAAAAAGAAGTACATTCCAAATTCCTGAAGCTGCAGAGCAAAGGTTTACTCTGTTACTCATATATTTTCAGATTCAGAATAGGAATTAATTTAATTCTAAATTCATTATATTTCTCAAACCCCATGTGCATTGATTAATAAACTTAATAAAAATAACTTTATAGAAGAATCTTTTTTCAGCTCATTGATTCAGCAGAAAATTGGAGCTGAACCCTGTCATGGTGGCTAGCATCTGTAATTTCCACAACATTTGGTTAACTCTGCATAAAATGTTAAGAAGTGTCACTCTAATTTCTGATAAATGAAAGCAGCTGACATTCGAATACCTTCTGTGGAAATACCTGGCTGAGAATCAGCCATCAGTTTGAAGGCATTTTAGTGATGCCCACATTGGAATGTTGACTGTTATGAGAAAACAAAGGTTTGATTTTTAATGTGCTTCCAATGGTTTGGCTAGGATTTCTCTTTATATACCATAAATCCATACCATCAGATTAGTCTTTGTTAAATAAATCAAATTTGAAACCAAAACAATTTTTGATGTAGTAAATCCACCTGAAGTCAGTGGAGTAAAATGAGATATACCTTTGACTGAATAACTATATTTTTTATGGTTGAGTCTAAGTTTAGAGATTTGGGTTTTTTTCTGATACGTTTCTTTTGTTTTGACAGAGAATTATAGATAGGCCTTTCTACTTCTAAGATATTACTGTTATGGTAAATGAATGCCTAACCTTTTTCTAATCATTTTTATTGAATGAACTCTGAGAAACCACTTGTAATTTTTCAGGGAAGTGCTTAATTATTTAAAATTATATTGGAGTGTTTTATTAGGGTCCCAAACTCTACAGATTTCTCCCTCTATTTCAAGGAAACACAGTTTCTAGGATTTAAAGCAATATTGTTCAAACCAATCTTTTCCTTTAAAAATTGCAGAAATTTCAGACCACAACATTACCCATGTGTAATTTTTAATGGGTTTATATCATCATCCCTTCCTTTCCAACAGGTTAAATGGTGCCTTTTATATCCCTATTGTTATCAGCTACTCAAAAGAGGCCTGGGACTTCAACCAGAGCTCATAAGAACAGACCTACAGCCTGTAGTACTTTTGGATCAGGATTGGAAACAAGGCAGGAAATCCAAAAGCCAAAATGAGGAAGCATTTGAAATAAGAATTTTCTTTTACTAATGCCCTATGACTTATTAAATCTGGATACTTTTAACCCCTGATTTTACTTCAGACAAATCACTTAAGAATTTTTCATGCTGGTGTTTTTCCTCCTACAAAATAGTAGCATCCTTCAGCTACCTTTTGTCTCTCACACCCTTATTGTTTTGTTAACTCTTACAATACATCTCAGACTGTACAGCCAGAGGAAAATAAAGGTCTTGAATCTTAAACATAGCCTCTAACTGGTACGTGGAGTACAAATAAAGAATAATTATTCAAGGTGGAAATCCTTTTGGTTTTGTTTTTTTGGTGTTTGTTTTGGTTTGTTTTGGGGTTTTTTGAAGTTTTTTTGTGGGGGGGTTGGGGGTTTGTTTGGTTTGGTTTGGTTTTGGTTTTGGTTTTGGTTTTTTTTTTTTAATTTTTGAAGTGTTCAGGTCAAGTTCAAGATCATTCTTATATTACCTGTATAACTGTGGTGGGCTAACCATGGCTGAATGCCAGGTGCTGACCAAAGCTGCTCTATGATTTGCCTTCTCAGCTAGACAGGGGATAGAAAATCCAATGAGGGGCTTGTGGGTCAACACAAGGTCAGGGAGAGATCACTCACCAAATATCATCAGGGGAAAAACAGACTTGACTCAGGGAAATTAATTTAAATTATTACCAATCAAATTGGAATAGGATAGTGAGAAATAAACACACATGTTAAAAAATCCTTCCCTCCATGCTTCCCTTCTCCAAAAGCTCAACTTTATTCCTGAATTATAACCCTCTTCCTCCTCACACAGGGGCCCAGGAGGACAGGGAATGGGGGTTGTGGTCAGTTCAGCACATGATGTCTCTGCTGCTCCTTTCTCCTCGGGGGCAGAACTCTTCACACTCTTTTCCTGTTCCAGCATGGGGTCCCTCTCACAGGATGCTTGGAGGCTTTTAGTTCCTTCATGAACTTCTCCAAAGTGAATCTCTCCCTTGGGCTGCAGTTCATCATGAACTGCTCCAGCATGTGTCCCTTCCACAGGGTGCTTCGATGCTTTTGGTTCCAGCTATGCCTAAAAAATATTTGACACTGTAGTCTTTAATGTTGCTATCTGGAGTGTTCTAAGAGCATTATGAGGTTGAATATGTCCTAACTTCAAGAAAATAAAACAAAGATTTTGTCTAAAAGAAATATTCTTTTTCCTTACAGGCTGCTATATTTAGAAAATAATATTTCTCAGATGTATGTTTCATTTGGTTCTTTCTAATTCAAGCTTAACAGGCACAGTCTTCTCTCATTTAAGAGGCCAAACTCAATGTATTGTAATTAGAACAAAGATAATATCATTTCTTTGTAAAATATATCTCTTAATTTTATGTTCCCCTACAGTGTGGTTGACAAACTGAGAGTTTACAACTTGAAAGAATGAGGTGGGCTTATTCATTTTGCATTCTTACTCTTGTTAACTGGGGAAGAAAAACAAGAGGTACCCAAACCAACAAAGAGCTCATGTGTCTAAAGCATCAGAAAAAGGTGCTCCCCTTTTTCCCACTTAAAATTTTTGGTCCCTCAGGTTTCAAAAATGCACACAAACCTCCATTACAAATTAAGGTTCCCACTTCGTGATTTAGCATTATAATAAAAGCAGTCTGTTTGTAAGAACAAATTTCTCAGGCCACAAGTGGCATGTGGCTCTGTATGACTTCCAGGAAAGAAGAGGGGTTTTTAATAGCTGCTCTTTGACACCTAAATTGAGATATTTGTCTTTGTGTCTAATGTGATTACAGATGGGATCTATTCAATTCATCTTGGATCCTGCTCTGGAAAACTTCTTGCAGAAGACCCCCTTTAGGTACTATCTAAACAGAAGCCCTATGGTTCCCAGGTAGCTAAAATACATAAATAACTTAGGAGTTCAGTAAAATCATTTCTTCTGTAAAATTTTCAGCCTGAGTATATGCTGGTGTTACCTGAAATTGAAACCTCAGTGGAAACAAGTGCTCTCAGATGTCCGTGCTGCATCAAAGTATAGACTTGCTAAAGAAAGTGTAGTGACTTGATTCCAAAATACAAATATGTGTAGGAATTTTGTGGGTGGGTTTTTTTGGTTTTGTTTTGTTTTGTTTTTTTCAAAAAATAGGAAGCAACTTACATGGGAAACAGACAGGAGCCACAACAGAGTGAAATTTCTATTACATTGTGAGCCATAGCAGAGGAGTCACTTAAAAAGCACAAAGATTATCTTCTTTCAAGTCTGACTCTAAAACAAATAATCCCCCCACACACACGCACTTGTTGAAAGATCAAAAAGTTTACTTTTAAAATCAAAGTTTCCAGGAAATTCTGTGCTTGTTCAGCTCTACAGGTCAGGTAGTCCACTAGTAATATCTTTTAAAGGAGGCAATACATGATGCTTCAATGAAAGAATAAAGTAAAAGATTTGCCCAGAAGGACTTTTTTCCCCTTACATTCAGAAGTATTGGGCTGGCTTGTGTTCGAAGACACCACCTTTATGGTCTATAGAAATAGTTTATCTTTTTTTTCATTCTCTTACAACTCATACCTCTTCTGAGACCAGAATCAATACAAATAGCAAAATACTATGGGAGCCTGGAACAGGGCTGGCTGGAAAAAATTTAAATAGTAATAAATTAAGCAAAAACTCTTAAGTTTTCTAGATCATTTCATTGATAGGAAAGAACTGGAGCAACACAAGTTGCCTGATATTTGATTTCAAAAAGAAAAGTCTGCATCCTTTTTCTTGCCATATCCACCTGTTCTATTCTGCATCACCAATTTAAGGTAGAAAGTAGCATTCCAACATTTATTCTCTATTTGCAGCAATGGAATAACATTAAGTGATTTTTAAGTTATATTTTAGAAGATGCTCTTTCCTTTTAGGTTAATTCTGTTAGGAGTATGTCAAGAGTGCTATGTTAGTAAAAATTTATTATTTTACTAAGTGTCAGAAACTTCTCAATAGCAGCTATGGCAGCAGGAGGAGAGCTCTGTCTGATCATGAAATCTGGGGATGGTTTAGACAGAACAAGAGGAAAAGTTGAGGAAAACACTTTATTTCTTTTCTTACTGTTCTCTGCTGGAGTCAAATTATATCTTTGTATTTTGTTTTTTAGTATTGTTACTTAATAACAAATAACAAATAACAAACGAAGGCAAAAAACTGCTCAGATTTTTGGGATCGATTTTCAGAGATATGAGGATAGAACTAAATTACCCAGAAAACAGAGAATTTTGGCATTTGTGTATTGATTAAAGTCACAGGCAGATTTGCTGAACTATTTGCATACAGGAAAACTCACTCACACAGACACAGCCATAAACACAAACACAGAAATAACTTAAGGCAGAATGAAAGCCCTTGCAAAGGAGGGTCCTAGGACTTGGCTTTGCATCAAAATTTACCTCCATTAAGAGGCTGTCATCCTATTTGGCTGTCATTAATTTGCATTATGATGTGACAACAAAACCTTCTCATTTATTCATTGAATCATCCATCAGTCCATGGATGGAAAATTTCAAATATCCCCTCCTTATGTCTGTGACTCCTGTACAAATAAACTTGCAGAATGCAGTCCCACATCGCCACATAAAACCTTTGCCACTTAAAAAAAAAAAAAAAAAAAAAAGAAAAATGTGAAATAAAAAAGTGTACATGAGAAAGTCATATACAAGTAAAAATTATATAAGAGAAAAAATAGAAGCTTCAGAATTAATTACTACAATTCAGACTGGAAAGACTCACTTATCAAGTCTAAGAGGGGTGAAAAGGAAACAGGAAAAGCAGAGAAAAGCAAGCAGAAGTTGTTGTAGTAAGAGTCTGTGGTATGGGAAGGAAAAGCTGCTAAATCCCCTCCTGGAGCTCATTTCTGTAAATATACAAGTATTTTTGTACTGCTTGCTAAAGGAAAGGTTACAGTTCATTGTGAACCAGAGCCACTGTTAAGAAAGCAGAACACAGACATTAAAAAGGGGAAATTTTTACTTCACTCCAACAGGAATTTAAACCTAAGGAAAGCATTTCAGATGTAAAAGCACTAATCAAACAAATACTCTGACCTTGACAGAAGATGTGAGAAGAAAGATCATTTTAAGCTCCTGAAAAAGCCAGTCAATTTGCTACCTTGCTCTTCCTGTGCTGCTTTTTTTTTTTTTTT